>VZTL01023132.1:501-52761 GCA_013400535.1 Scopus umbretta | reverse complement strand
TGCAAAATATTACATCTGTTGATTATAGTGTTCTATTATTTGATTTTATGATAGTCTAAAGCATTGCAAAGGTAGCACATGTAAATTACTTCAAGAGTAAGTTCAGTTATGTTCTATGACATAGAATACCTTTCCTATGGCATAAACCACCTTTCATCAGGGTAATGAAAAGATCCACTTAATTTTAGTGGCTGTTTTAAGCCTCTCTCTTAAGAATTACTTTATACAGAAAACCTATCTAGCTTTAACAAAAAATCTGTTAGGCACGATTTCTGTTTTGTTTTTTGGGGTTTTTTTTAATTACCAAATCTTAAACTTAAAAACACTTAGAGCCAAATCCTCATTTTTTCCTGCTTATGATGTTTTACCACATATTTAAGAGATAATCAGAATTACAAATGTTCAAATATATTGTGCATTCCTTTTTTAAGGAGTTGACATGAATGACATGTTCAAATTAGAGGAAGTGTATTTTTAATGAGAAAGCAACTTTGGAGATTTTCAGTGGTGTCATAATTCTGAATCATTCAGCTCATATAAATAATTTTGCGTTTACTGTTTAGTTTTGCTTAATTGATTTATAAATGTAATGATGTTTCAGTAATAGGACTACTGAACATACAAACCTTAATGTCAACCTTTGAAGAAACTACACCCTTAAAGTATTTTCAGGGAATTATCCATACAGGATTCAACACAAAGGCATTTGGTACGTGATATCCAGGCAACAGCTCTGCAATGTTGTATTTTACCTCCCACTGTTGCACAGTTGTGAACCATTTCCCACTTGCTCATTTTTGCCGGTTTTGGCTGTATTCACGCATCTCTAGAGTTGTACTTCATTTTAGCCTTTAGGTGGCAGCATTTGAGAAGCGTTGTAGTTGTGGGCTTGCCACCATCTAGAATGCGATTCATGGACAAGAATTATAAATAGATAGGACCAGGCTTGTGGGTACTCTGCTCAGTATGCAAGTCACAGCAAGGTTTATTCAGAAGCATTCAAAATGTAAAAAATATAGGTACACTTGACCACTTCCTTCTTAACGTTTCTGCTCTCAGTTATGCTTTTTATATAGAAAGATGTGCACTTCTACACCTGGTATGTATATGCATAGTTTCTGAAAATGCTTTGAATCAAAATGGAAACCGTTGTTCAGTTTTATTGAACGGGAAACCATTTATTCCATTTCTACATTCTCTCTTTTTCCTTTATTTTCTTTTTTTCCCTTTTTCCTAAAAAGCAACTTCTGTCTAGAAAAGGGATGAGAAATAAAAGGTCTTGATTTAATTTGCCTGTTATCCCTCTTTCCAGTTATCTTTCAGTCACTTTAGGATGCCTAAATCTTGATCACCTGAATATGATGTGATCATCAGGAGTGTTTTAATACATATACAAAACTTTCCTCCATTTTAATTCACTGAAAAACAAATGAACAATGTATGTCTGATGTTAGACTGTGTATTCCATATAGCTACAAGGTTTATTTATTATTTCTTATATGTATTGTATTGTGTTTCATGGTAATAGGTAGTAAAAAAAGATACGTCCTGGGTTTTAGGGAGATTAGAGTGTCCGTGTGTGGTGGACACTTATGGTTTGGACAGGGTAGAGTAAACATCAGTACTGCTACGTTTCATTCAACATATACACTTGGTAATCGATATTGTAGGGAAATTTTGTGCCCATACCTTAGTAGAAAAAGAACTCCTGTTCCAGTATTTACACTTCTTCCTAATATCTTCCCTAAGTCTGAGTTGTTCTAAGGTGAAATCCATCAAATTGCTTCTTGTTCAATAGTTGGTAAACATGGAGTCAGCTGACTACTGTCCTCTTTATACTAAGTTTGTATGCTTTTGAGGGTAACCGAGCTAGACTGAACAAACCCATTTCATTTTTGTAGGTCATATTAATTCAAGGACCACATGATCACAACACAACCACGCAGTATTCAAATTAATCACATTTGCAAGTAATCCTGCAAATGCCAAAAGTCAGAAACCCGACTATTTAGTTTGAATAGATGCAGAAATAGTAATAGAAGCTTTGCTTTTTTTGTCAAAGTTTCGTAACACTTAGGTTGTTGGGTTTTATTATTTTGTGGGAGATCCAAGGACTCTACCTCTTAATTCATGTTAATAAACAAGGCTGTACTAAATTATGAAGCTAAATGCAACTATGTTAGCATTTGCTGACTGAACTACACCATGAAAAAAAATTCCAACAAGATTTTAAGGATCTGCTTCACAATGTGTAGAACACCACAGTGGCCAAACACTGGAACCTTTCTGAGGAGAACTACGTATCTATTCCATATAGGAACAAGAGAAGAGGAGATCCAGGTCAGTCTGTTAGGATCCGAAAAAAAAAGAAACCCAGCCTGATAATTTGAGATAGCATTGTTTCAATCTGCTCTATTGATACACTTTGACGGGAAAGAGAAAGGCTGAAAACAGACTTACTTGCTTCATAATCTTTGCTTTACTAACATTTTCTGTCTTTGTGACTGTGTTACATTGGGTCATGTTGAAAGGGTCTCACTAACTGAGGAGCTCCTTTATTTGGATCTGAGAAGAAAGATTTTGTGACCATGACAAAATGGTATGATTGATACACTCAAGGTTTGATCTTTTTCCTTTCTCGTAACTCCTATTCCCCATTCTACATGGGAACCTGCTACTGAAAAAAAGGAATTTTAAAGATGAAGATTCAGCTTAGTGTTCTCTTGAGAACCGTGTCAGCATCCTGCAGAACTTTCATCACAACAAAACCAGAGATTGCATGAAAAAAAAAAAAAAGTAAACAGATATCCAGGTTGCCCACTCGTTGTTAGATGTCTATGCCTGTTACTGCTTTGCAAAGTATAGAAATTTAAAATCTGTCATTCAGATGTCTAATACTTATACATCCAAGAGAGAAGAAAATCATTAGCAGAAAAAACCCAAATGTCTATTTGGAAGAAATAAGAACTGTATGCAGTGAGATGGGGAGACACATTCCAGGCTTGTCTTTGAGGGAATGCCATAGAAAATTCAGAATCAGCTGAAGGTGTGACACCAAAATAAACTACTTATTCTATTTTGTGGATAAGTCTTATTCAGAGTTAAAGTGGCTTTAATTCTTTTTAGCTTAATTTACCAAGTAAGCTAAAATTAATTAAGGTCACTTTAATTCTAAATGAATAATTTAGTCCACCAATTTTAGTAAAGTGCTTTGGTAGTTATTCATGAGCCAATCCAAGCCTAACACCTAGACTGTTCAATGGTCAGTGACTTGAGGCAGCAAGAGACACAGTATGCTTGTCCCTTTCATTTGCATTTGCAACCACAAAAGCAATCTAAATGAAGTTGAAAAGTTCTCTCTTCTAAATTATATTTTTTCCATCAGTGGTTAATATATGATATCCCAGATATGTACTTAAATAAGTCTAACATGCATTGAGGAACCCGATGCACAAAAATTAATAATTAATACAGGTTTAAGAGCCAACATGGTATGCCATTAAATATAGGACTTCACATTCTCTCTAATTTCATACTCAGTATCATCATATATTATTACTACAAGAGAACGCATAATTATATATTTAGGCAGAATGCTGGGATGATAAGTCAAATGGAGTTATGAGAAGGAGTAGTAAGACAAGGAGGATCAGAGCTGCATACATATTGGAATGACAGTGTACAACCTTTTTACCCACTTGGTCACGCTGAGACACACACATAAGTATATTAATATGCATATTAGATGTTTTCCCTTTAATTTAGATGATAGCGGTTCAGAGAATGAGACTGACATTGATGGCTTTATTGTCATGTAGAATATGTAATGTCTTGACTTCTCTGGCAATTTTAAATATAGAGTAACTTAGAGTAAAGATGAGAAACTCTCCTATGAAGTAATAAATGTTGCTAAAGAATGTAGCTGCAGTATTTGCATTTCTCTTGATTACGTGCATATTTATAACACTGTCAGTCAGGCCTGGCATCACTGGAATGAACGTAGTTGTATTGGCAAGTATGACATAGGGGCATGCATAACAGGTTAAGAAAATGTGATTATGGTTATTATTATATATTAATTTTTATTCTTTTTATAGAAAGCATCCCAGAATCTGTTTGCTGAAAGCACAGAATTATTCAGAAGGTTTAAGGAATTTATCCTGAAAATGTATGTGTTTGTAGGCAAACATATGCCCGTGACGGCAGGTTTGAGGGAACAGTTATGTAAATAAAAAGCCACGATTCAGCCCTAGAAGTCTTAAGTATGTTTCTACTGTGATTTCAGTAGAAGACACAGTAGTGTGAGAGACATTTCCAATACCTGATGAAAAAATCACTATTTTTTTAAGGCAACTGAAAGTTCTGTGCTCATCACTTGTACTGTAGTTTTTGGTAATCTGTCAGTTCTGGCTCACATTGTGGCATGTATATTCTGAATAGTCTTAAATAATTAGTGTACTTAATCATCATAGCATCATGTGGAGCTTATTTGTGATATGATGTCTTTGTGCTACAGGAAGTGCCCCTGAAAGAACAAAACTTCTGATCTCAAAATTTCTTCAAAATATATTGTAGTGTTATAAGTATTTTAATTGAAATGATATTTCTGGTTCTTAAAAGTTGAAGTCTTGATTCTCAGATACTTTTGGAAAAAGGATTCTCATATAACTTTGGAAAGAGGGTTTTTAACTTATTTCCTGATGTCATGTTAGGCATACTTCTCTGTAAGACTAAAATAAACTACGATCGTAGAAGAAACATATAATGAATAAGACAAAATAGATAAAATTTCTCGTAGATATGCTTTATTTTTTATAAAACGGGAACAAAATACATGTAACCTGAAGTTATGAAAACTGTTTACATCCTTCCCAAATATAAACACACAATGGTTTTGTGTGAAGGAGACACAGGAGGTGAGCAAAAGTACAGAGAGGGTCATGAAGAAAAAACCTAAAGAACACAAAAAAAGGTATCATCTTTGTAAAATGACAGCTCTGCTCCCATGAGATTGCTCCTTTTTCTTTTAGCCATCTTGGTATAATGATCTTGACTGGGCAACAGTTGAGACTGGGCAGCAGAAAAGAAAGGCTAAAGAGCTATGGAGCTGTCAACATTATGTTCCAGCCATCTGCATTTTTTTGCTTAAAATGGCCTATGTGGGGAAAGATGACTGCAAATACAACACTGATTTGCATTGCTTTTAGTGTTTCAAAATGATCCTAGTTGCCTACCCTTTACAGATCCTTGTCTGCTTCAGAAAAACTTCCTGTTCTCCATTTTTGTTATCTTAATTTTTTTCCTCTATTTACATAGTGTGTTTAAGTGTTCATATTTTGGAGTAAAACAAGAGCAGAGAAGATACTTCTTCCTTCTTTGGAACACAACAGGAAGCATAGCAATAGAGCAGGAAATACTCCACAAATTAAATTCTTCCCATCTGAGGTGTGCTTGTATCTCATAGGTTTACTGATAACTGTGAATGTATATGCTTCAGTATGTGTAATTTTTAGTAACTGAGCAGCTGAAGGTAAAGCTACAGCTCTGCCTAACTTTCCTGTACTAACTGGTTTCCTATTTCTGCCTATTCTTGGTCTACATTACTGTGCCGAAGTTGCAGAATATCACCACAATATCATATGAAGGAATTACCTACATGAACTAAGCAGGACTGTTTAATATGCATTAAAACAAAACAAACCCAAATGAAACAAAATAAAAATAAACCAAAGTGATTTCAGAAGAAAATAAAGAATGTGTGTTGTAGATACAGGATGTGTTTATATGAGTAGAAATCTGGGGCTATTTAAAATATACGGATATATGTTTTTGAAAGTTTACAGGAACAGTTTCCTGTGACTGAGATCTATGTGTTGTGTACTAAACACAAGTGTGGAGCTTTCCTTTACTTTTCTGAAGCCTCATGAAGTTAGGTGGGCAAGCAACTGTCAGCTGCTTTCCCAACAAGAAGGTTGCAGAAAGCCTTTGTGAAAATGGTACTGACAGACCACGAATTAATTTTGATTTAACATCTAATGAGGATGTGTCATAGTTCTTACCAACAGGTCTGTTTTGGAGAAATACTTATAATTAAAAAATGTATGGAAAATGCTAGCATTGTTAGTATAACATTTATGGAGTAAGTAGTAACTTGGGAAAGAACTGTATTTCATGGATTCTAGCATGGGAGACTTTATATGTACATATGCAGAAAAATAACGGACTTTTGTACCTTCCTTTTCCCTCTTATTGATACTGACCATCTCCTCTCATCCTCTTCTTACACAGTTTAAGTAGCTAGTAAATATACAGTTGGCCCATCTTCATTTACTGCTCTAGCACAGTGACTTTTCCTATTCTTTTCAGATAGGCTGTGCACTCCAGCTGGTTAATTTCTTGCATTCCGGCTGTCTTCCTCTAGCAGTAACGCAGTAGTTTATACTGTTTAACACACTGTGCTAACTTAAATGTT
Organism: Scopus umbretta; assembly: GCA_013400535.1. Taxonomy (NCBI): domain Eukaryota; kingdom Metazoa; phylum Chordata; class Aves; order Pelecaniformes; family Scopidae; genus Scopus; species Scopus umbretta. The sequence goes on along the minus strand of VZTL01023132.1, from coordinate 46,289 downwards.
CAGATTTTGCATCATCATCCTTACCTAAAGTCATTTTGGTATTTTTCATGAGTATTCAATTTCAGTATAAAACATAATTTCCTTCTAATACTTTATTCTAATCCTGACTTACATTTTATCAAGTGTACTTACTTCCAGTCTAAAAGACCTTAAATTAAAAAAAACCTTTTTTAAAAATAAGAATATTTCAAAGCAGAATGCAGAATATGTAAATAATGAACTACTACAACCTTGGCACTGATATTAGAGAAAACATCTGGAACAAATCTGATTAAAAAAAGGAATTTTATATTAGTCTTTTCTTCTTCAAATTTCTCATACTTTACCAACCAAGTTTTGATATGACAAAGTGTCTGTCTGGACATGTTAAGGAGATTTATATTTCTGAAATACTATATGTATTTCCCAAGAAAAAAGGTAGAAATAAATATTTTAATGTGAAGTTTCTAATACTACTTTCCATATAGGAATACAACTAATGCCATTCAACAGACAGAATACAAGATGCAAAACTCTTCCTTTTGCTGTTATCGAACTTGAGTTATTTTACATGTTCATAAAGATAAGAATATAGATACAGTAAAGTTAAATGAAACATAACTTGACCCACCAGCAGATCTTAAAGTAGTATGATTAACAGTGGGTTTCCCCAGAGTTCGGTATCAAGTCTGAGTCTTTTCAGTATTACTTAAAGAGTAAATACAAAGCCACAGGTGACCAAAACAATTATTAGAGTGGTAAGTAATTCTAAGGATGGGGCGGTCTTGCTGAATGACTTAAGTATCTTGGTGTGCTCTGCTTTACTTTAATAATCAAGAGTAAAAATCTACACCCCCTGCTTGTAGTTGTGCCCTGAGAATTTAGAGAGATTAATAAATTAATTAATTGGATTAATAGAGAGATTTAGAGAGATTAACATGAATACAGTGTGATGCTGGTACATAAAGGGGGGAAAGAGGCTTTAGGTGTACAAATAGCAAGTCAGGGGGGCAGACAGAAAGTCAGATCTGGAGGACGTGAGGTATTTTTGCAGCCACATGTAGTACTGTGGAAACCTGTACAGCTCAGAGGGTCTTAAGTACCAAAGAAACCTAAAAACTTAAGAGGAAGCAGAGAAAAGCCTCTGAAATTAAGTGGTTTTAGGAGGCAACAACAATAAAAAAGAAAAAAAAATCAATGGGTAAGGAAGTAAAGTTGAATTAAAATATAAAATTAGGGTCCCCCAGTTCACAGTAATGTGCGTAGCCCGAGTTGGCTGGGCAAGAGTTTTCCAGTGAAACAGTCATATGAATGTGTGCACTGCATTTATCAAAAGGAAAAATTTCTAAATGAAACTAATGAATCTCAGGCACCACCACTGGGATAATTGTCTTCTAAAAGAAAGAATAATAAATATATAACATGAAGAAAACAGGCTTCCTCTTGTTCTTAAGGACAAAACCCCACCCTACCTCTATTTAAAAAAAATATCTCTGTCTCTTTTTTGAGGTCCATCTTCTATGTCAGATGCCTCATTTCTAATCCAATATTCCCTCGTGTTTGTTGATTTACAGCAAACAGCACAGAACAGCTTTATATTTTGCCTTTCCTGACACCCCAGGGTCATAGCAGTGGCAGCTTCCTGAAGAAATGAGCATCACTGGGGGTGGGCCTGTTTGTTGTCCTGGTGCCGGTGTTATTCAGGCACCTGCAACAACCAGACTGACTGACTCGAGAGAAATGAGCATGTTGCTCCCATTTTCACAACCAGATCTGGCTCCGGTACTTTTGTCATCTTCGCCCAAATGAGATTGTACTTACTCGTAAGGGAGACAGCACTCTCCCAGAGCTTGGGTTGTCTTGCTCTCTCTAGGTGAAGACGACTGGATTCACCAAACTCTCTATAAGCAGGAGCCCTGTTCACAATTTGCAGACTCTGGCTGAAGAAGAAAAGGTCTTGTTATGGTTCTACGGTGATATGTACAGATCTCCAGAACCTAGCTGTGTTGCAATTGATCAGGCTTCGAATAAAGGATCTACCACTGGCTCTCTAACAAGCACCCCACAGGCCTCATCTGTCACTGCTTATTTATATCAAAGTGACCTTAGAGTGATATACAAGCAGAAGATGCTTAGGGAACGTTATATTGATGATCAAGGAAAATGTCCTACCAGGCTGTCAGTGGCTGCAGAACAGGCTCCTGGAGGGCAGCCTGGTGCTCAGCCATCAGCCTTCCCACGCAGAGCACTGCAGTAAGTCCCGTGGTCCGTCAGGATCACAGGTCAGCTCCCTGTTCAAGTCACTGAAGGAAGCAGGAGCAGTGGAGACAAGCACACAGTATTCACCCCTTCCATTATAAAACTGTTCCAAAAAACATATTCAGAGAGATCCCATTGGAAGTGTTATGAAGAAGCTGAGCTCCTAGTTCGGAGCAAAAACTGAAGAGTCAGTCAGGTCAGGAAAAAATACGTCATATTTAATTTGATAGGTTTTATTCTTTAATTAACATGTTGAGTGATCATGCTTTATAGTCTAATAGTTCTGCTTTCATGTGGGTTCAAAATGCAGCTAATAAGTCTGCTTTTAGTTCATTGCAGCAGTTTTGAACAGTAGCAGAATATTTATGAATCCTACAAACCCCACCGTCAGCTGTAACTCCTTTTTCCTAATGAAAACTGCAGCTGACAAGCAGCACCATCAGTAGATTGGACATGATAAAAATTCACAGTCATGAAGGAGTATGCCAAGTCTGAAGCAGAATAAGATGACTGGTTTTAGGTACTCACTTTCCTGGTGGCTCAGTTTATTCATCCTCAGCACATGCAGAAAATAACAGCCATTTTTCCATCAGTGGGTAAGTATATGGAATAGGAACTATAAACATATACGTGGTGTCGTGGTTTAACCCCAGTCAGCAACTAAGCACCACACAGCCACTCGCTCACCCTCCCCCCCACATTGGGATGGGGGAGAGAATTGGAAAAAAATAAAACCCGTGGGTTGAGATAAAGGCAGCTTAATAGAACAGCAGAGGAAGAGAAAGTAGCAGTAGTAATAATGATAATGATAATAATGATAATAATGATAAAAGAATACACAAAACAAGTGATGCACAATGCAATTGCTCACCACCCACTGACCAACAGCCAGCCAGGCCCCGAGCAGCGATCGCTGCCCCCCCGGCCAACTCCCCCCAGTTTCTATACTGAGCGTGACACCATATGGTATGGAATAGCCCTGTGGCCAGTTTGGGTCAGCTGTCCTGGCTGTGCCCCCTCCCAGCTCCTTGTGCCCCTGGCAGAGCATGGGAAGCTGAAAAGTCCTTGACTAGTGTCAGCACTACTCAGCAATACCTAAAAACATCAGCATGTTATCAGCATTGTTCTCCTAGTAAATCCACAAGACAGCACTATGCCAGCTACTGGGAAGAAAATTAAGTCTATCCCAGCTGAAACCAGGACACATGGGTTTCAAAGATTCTTAATTACTATTTTATACTTAATATAAATTTAGAAATGTTCATTTCTTAACAACCTTATGGGATGGGAGGAACAGGGTTCAGAGTTGCTTATCATTTGGCTATTCCCATTGTTTTATCCCTATATATGCTCAATGTAATTATCATTCTTGCATTACATGCCAAGTAATTATGATTCTTTTATTTCTTTTTCACAAGGTAAAGTTGCTATTATTTTTATTATGAAGAAGCCTAATGTACAAAGTAATAATTTACTTTTAATGTAAATCCTAGTGTGCTTGAGTAGATGCAATAAAGTTTTGGGTTTTTTTAATTTATATTTTTCCAGATTCATTCACTGATGTAATTTCTGGAATAACTGATTTTTTGCTTCATGAGACAGACAAAAAATATTTGGGGCTGAATTAAATGTGCAAGTCAGAAAGGGCTTTTGTTTTATTTTCAGTGACTTTTTTTTAATTAGAATTCCAATTCAAATTGTAGCTATAATACAAAAAAAGAAATGAAGCTATTTCCATTTTTACAAAATGCTATTCTTCTTGCTTTCTCCCCTCTCCTCTTTTGTATGAAATTCTTAGCTTAGCAGAGATTAATCAATGAGTCTGGCCTTGAAAGAGGTTTTTTTTATGAAATAAGCTCTTTATATGAAAAATTTCACCTACTTCCTACTGGAATGCACTGGTACAGCATTAGTATAGTCAGTCCTGAATTAGGTTTAATGTTTACCTGCTCATTTGCTGCATATTGTAACAGTGAACCAATATAATCACCTCCAATTGTTTGTGACATTTTTCTTCTAATAGAAGTTACTTAGCTTAGAAGTAATATTAAATAGTGATGTAAATAAAATTAAATATATATAAAACATACTAAAATTTTAGTTAAAAAGCAGAGCAGTTAAAAAACAGTATCTTAGCTTATATACCCTGAGGATGCTCTGAATCAAGATCAGAAAAGCCAGTGAAAACAGAAGCCCTGATGATTTAGTTATTCTCCGTCTTCCTCAACCCTGTAGAGTCCCGCAGTGAGCAGAACCGGACTGACCTTGATCAGACATGTATGCATATGTGATTTCTTTCCTTCTGAAGAGATGTGCCTTTGTTTTACTTTTTTTTTTCCTCTCTTTTTTCCATTTTTTCTGCTTGGCTGACATTCCTCATTAGATATCATTTAGTTAAGAGTGATGGGACTCCTGCTTTTCCTGATGCCCTGAAGCCTGCAGCAGTCTCCTTTCTGCTACTCCAAATTCTCTGTCCTACAAGTAACTTTGTAAGTTTTCCAAGACATGAGAGAGGATCTACTTCTTGCGGAGGGCATGAGAGGAACCAGAAGGAACTCCCTCCCAGCCATCTCCACCTAGAAGTAGTGGTGTTTACATAGGCTCTGTACAACTTGGCAAGAAACTCTCCCCAGATCCTCAATTTTTAAGTCTGTCTATTTAGAATCCCTAAGCTGTGTTTTGACTGCCAGAGTTAGGGACCTAAATGGCCACAGAAATATTGCACCTCTCCAACTATTAGTCCCAATTCTGGATCTACAGCTAGTGTGTGAAACTGGTGTAGGACTCAAATTTGCTTCAGCTGTAAATACCAGCTAAGGGATTTGTCTTTCCTCACACAAATAAAGAGTTATCTCTAGGGCTTGCAAGAATTGCATTATTTAACAACTTACATCTTATTTATATACTTCGTATAGCACCTTCTTTTCAGACTAATATTCATGTACTTCTTGATTGCTACAGTCCAGAAGAGCATTAGTAGTCCAGTGATTGCATATGATAATTTTTCTCTCCACAAATGTTTTACTAGTTTTAATAAATTCTTGCTTTTTAGCAAACTGCTCAGGTCCTGCCACAGGAACGTAATGAAAGTATAGTGGCTGACATTCCTAACTTCAGTTTAGTACGTACCCAATGCATACAACAATAACATTTCATGCCAATAAAAATGATAGGCCATGGGGTAAGAAGAGAACAACAGAGGGCAACAACAACAACAAAAGATTTTTCTCCCAACTGGCACCTTTTCTCCTGGATTATTGTACTATCCTATTTTTAATATTGGGAATAATTTATTGTCATTAACTTTTAAAAGACTGCCATTTAGGGGCAAATCCAAGCTGACCTCATCATGAATAAGGATTTAGTGAAATCACACTTTAACTAGCTGTAATTCCTATAATCTAAAGGATTAAATTGTACGGATATGCATATAATCAACATGGTCTAACAGAACATAGAGAAAGGAGCTAGAAAATAATAACTTATTATTCTAGGTCTGTCAGTCCTGTGTGCTGCTCACAGGAATTAATCCGTCCGGAACCAGTTCTGCTCACACAGCAGTTATACACACATTTAATTCCATTATTTTATGATTTTTGATTTACTCTGGTAGAGGTGAAAGTGTTGTCATTTGTAGGTGATGTTACTTTGATGTTCAGTATTAAAACCACAACATGAGGCAGAATGAGACTTGTCTAGTCTTTTGATAGTGGGAAAGAATAATTGAAATATACCACATAAAGTGATCAAAATTATATATAAGTGCTAACTGTGATTACCAATATAGGGGGTTGTATATTAGCATTAATGACTTATTTTTGGACAGAATCTCTTATATAAAAAATAGCTTCTTCCTGTCTTTTGGGAACTTGTAATGATTTCTAAAAAATATAAATTACATGGAAGTAAGAAATGGGAACATCTGTTCTATGGCCTAAACTCTGTACATGTGCTGTCATGTGGCACCAAGCCCTTTTCCCAGAGGTAGACCTTGTGCATCCAGACTATCCCTTTGAGATGTTTTACATATGTTAGCATGTGGGCATTTGTATAACCATGCCTTGCATCAATGGGTTCTGCAGTTATCCTGGGAAATAAACTGCTCCAACTGTAGATATAACTACCTCAGCACTCCAGAGTCAGTTCTGGCACAGAGCACTCCGGTTCAGTCAGGCTTTGCAGACCCATTGCTGCAGCATTTTCAAAACCTTCATTAAAACTAATGGAACGTTACTTTTGAAACCTAGGATTCCTTGAATAGATTTTGGTGGAGTTTGCTGCTTATATATCAAGCAAATAATGATTTTTAAAAAAACAAAATTGCATTCTCATTTGCCAAAAGTTGTTTCTAAAATCATTAAGATTTTAGTTTTCAGAAGTACTTTATTTACTCTCAGATGCAAATGAACGCCAAGTGGAAGTAACCTTTTGAAAGATCAAACTTAAATATATCCTGGAAAATGTAAAAATTATTCCACAGGATTAATACAGAGTGAGCGGTCTCTGCATTAGGACTAAAGCTAAGATTCTTTTTCTGTCGTCTTCTTCTGAGAACTGGTACCTTGTGAGCTTCAACATTAGCTTTTCAGGCTACTTAACATATTCTTGATGACTAGATAGAAGTAAATAGTATACAATGTATAATTTTTGTGGTCAACATAGGCAGTAGGCTTTTTCTGCATTTTCTGAACTAAAAATCTCTTCTGCTTTATTCAGTTTGAAGTTAACTGTTAACCACTTAACTTAATGTGAAATATGTCTAATCTGTTCATTGTGGTAGTAGTGTTGGGGTCATGGTAGTCTAAGTACATAAGCAAGGCAAGATTCTTAACTGGCAGTAATAAAACTCCTAGGAGCTTTGAAGTTTGATGCTTCTACTCAGGAGCTGAAAGCCCGTGTGCCTAAAATCTGCCTATTCTTCCCCAATACGTTAGCTGTTCTAAAAAAATGCATTATTTCCACCCACAATCACTTCCTCTATTCCTCAATATTCACTGTTTTTTATTTTCAGCTTACAGTGCTTATTGGCTAGCAGTGATTAGACATACTGCATTTATACTTATGATTCCTGATTGGACAATCAGAATATATACTATTCAATCTCTAGTGAGCACAATTTATTTTATTGATTCAGAATTTGCTTACCATAAATATTCCATTATGCATGCTTACAGTAGACTGTATTTGAGAACACTTATTTCAGGTAACTAAATCATTAGAATATTTTCAGAGAGCCAACACACAAGAGGCATAAACATAGTTTGAAATAAATTCAATTTTTTGTTTCAAAATATTTTTGTATAAAAGATATTGTAGCTATTTTACTGAGCTCCCTGGTGAGCCCATTCTTTTCCAGCCCTTTCTAGATGGCAGAGTAGAGGCAATGGAAGAGATTTATAGGATATCTGTGGACAGATGTGCAAGTAGGTCTGGAGCAAATTCAAAAAAGGTTCATGGTTAGGAGCAGCATAACAAGATTCTAGTCTTAAGCCTCTCTTAGAAAGCCATGATACACATCCCAGTTGTAAGTCTCCAGCTGTTAAAAGAAAGTCTGTTTGCACAAAGTAAAACACCACTAAGTGCAGACTTCGTGAAGGTTTATCTATGACCATAAGCAATAGGTCATTCTGAGAATGCATTTACATAAGTTACAGTCAGAATTCCCAGCTTAATAAGCATTGCAAACTCTATAGTTCTAAGTCCAGAACTAAACATCTTCACTGAAAAAATCCCTTCTTGCAATCTCCAGATATTCATACATATGTTGACCATTGGCATAATTTATTCAAATGATGGCCCATGATGAGCTAAGGCAGATTTCAGGTACCCACATCGCATATGATGCTGGCAGACTGAAAGTGATCCATGAGATGTATTTTGCGCAGCCAAAAGGGAATAGATGTTTTTTAATGATCCTTATTATTGACATCTGTAGGGGAAGCAGCCATAATTCTTCATGGAGTACATTCTGTTAATCATTCTGGAGGTCAAAAGGTATAGATGGTTGCAGTAATATTTGCAGGAGATGCATGAGAATTTTAAAAGAAGTGATTTGAGAGTCTGACATCATGGAGGGATGTAGAAACAATGAGGATACCAAAATCAGTTACTTTGATGCTTATTGATGGAAGACAGACATGCCCTTCCACCTCTGAGGATGATACCACTTCAGCAGTGTCATCCCCATGATCCTCCCTAATATAAGTATCAATGTCATGATGACTAGATTGTGTTTTACCTTGGTTTCTAATTTAATAAGAGAACTGGACCCGGAGACACTTTGCCATAATTGAGTAGAAATCTCTGTCACAGCTACAGAGCAACATTTTAAAAGTTTTAAAAAATAAGTATATTGCAAAAAAAACAAGTGTACTACTGGCTCTCAGAGTAACCTGTGTATTTTGTAGACCTGCAGAATGTCGTTATGATAGTCTCACTAATTCTAGTGGATTCATTTTCTCAACCCAGTAAAGTATTCTTGTTCCTGTGTTAGGTATAGTACATTATGATCAGGTAGATTATGCCCATCGAATACCTCTGCTCTTAGGTCCATTTTTCTGCTGCAATTTTTTGCATATTGGCATTAGGTTTTTGATCTGGTGTTAAGGAGCAGAGAAATCTTGCACCTCTGCTATTCTTTAATGCAGGCTTCAGGGTGAACTTCACTAAAAGGTGGTCGACAAACTATGCATTGCTTAGCTCAGATCTGCAGTTGAACAGTTCATTTGCTTTTATAGAGGCATTGCATGGGCAACACCTGCCAAATAAGTCAACCATGTGGTCCTCTCTGACACTATGGGCCATAAAGGTAGGAGGGATGTGTTAGCAGATGAGTTCAAATATTTTTTCTAAGTGTGGATTATGTAGTAGGAGTGAAGGAGAACACTGTTTTTTAGCCTCAGTGTGATACTTGGGTCCTTAAAATCATTAAATGAATTGCTGAGTCTGACCCTGAAATGAGAATCTCAGAGACCTACAAAAGTGTGCTTTTACTAAATCCAGTGAAAACACCTAATGGATTTTCAAAACATCCTGAAAGATCTAGGTCCAAGTGATTTTCATTGATAGTTTCCAGGTAAATCTCTTAAATGCTTTCTGACTTAAAATCCCATGAATGTATTTCTGAAGGATTTCGTTATTGTGAAAAACTGTTCTGAGGTTTAAATTTTGAATTGCTGATTTTCCTTTCATTTGTGTCATGTTTTCCCATTAAGGTAATTCTGTTGACTAGAGAAGAGTCATTTATGAGTCATATTTGTTAAGGCCATAGGTGTCACCATAAGAGTTCAGACCTTTTAAGAGGTTCCAGGTCCATTCTAGAAACCATTGCAACATTCTACCTGTCAGGGGGCTGTGCCATAGACACAACTCCCAGACTGAACTGGGTAGAATAATATGTCTGACATTGCATGCATGTGATCATTAACCTGCCACTTACAGTTAGCAAAGGCTACATTACCTTGTGAACAGGTTATATAAACCTCTTAGCTCAGAGTAGGTCTATGGGTTTGGAAAAGACCTTCTAGACGATGTCCTCAAATGACAAAACTTGGCCTTACTGGGTGGAACCAGACCAGCTTACAGAAGCCAAGGCTCTTCATCTCCTCTGCTCTGCTCTGCTCTGCTCTCCTCTCNAATTTTGAATTGCTGATTTTCCTTTCATTTGTGTCATGTTTTCCCATTAAGGTAATTCTGTTGACTAGAGAAGAGTCATTTATGAGTCATATTTGTTAAGGCCATAGGTGTCACCATAAGAGTTCAGACCTTTTAAGAGGTTCCAGGTCCATTCTAGAAACCATTGCAACATTCTACCTGTCAGGGGGCTGTGCCATAGACACAACTCCCAGACTGAACTGGGTAGAATAATATGTCTGACATTGCATGCATGTGATCATTAACCTGCCACTTACAGTTAGCAAAGGCTACATTACCTTGTGAACAGGTTATATAAACCTCTTAGCTCAGAGTAGGTCTATGGGTTTGGAAAAGACCTTCTAGACGATGTCCTCAAATGACAAAACTTGGCCTTACTGGGTGGAACCAGACCAGCTTACAGAAGCCAAGGCTCTTCATCTCCTCTGCTCTGCTCTGCTCTGCTCTGCTCTGCTCTCCTCTCCTCTCCTCTCCTCTCCTCTCCTCTCTCTTATGTACATAAAATGTAGCAGCTACCCATGATGTCTGTATATGAACAGCCAGCTTTGTGGTGCCACAAACGATAAAAATATAATCTGCAAAATTCACATTCAGTGACACTTCCTCCATTTTTTATTATTCTTTTGTAAAAACAATTTAGGAGACTTAAACAAGGACAAGTAAATGCTCTTAAAAAGGCATGAAATATCATTTAGCTTCACCTAGAAGCTTTACCATTCTAAAAAAACCCACATTCTGTTTAACTGTGCTTAGTGAGTAGAGTTTGCAGTACCTATTATTTAAAACATTGATCCTTGTTCCTTCTCTTCATACAGCTTTAGAATCTTTCACAGACTGTAAACTTCACTGTCATAAATTCATAGATAATTCATCTCAAATTTTAATGAATGCTGCTATCATTTAGAAAAGATTAGGCATCCATCTGCAGGAATGTCTGCAGTAAATAGTTGCAGGGCAAGGAAATAGTCTAGATGTCCTTGTGAATCCTGCTTTCTACAATTGCCTTTACTTACTTGTCAGTGTTTCTAGAACAGAAAGGAAAGAGAATGAAGTTACTGAATTCAAGAACAGCTTGAAAATAGCGGTTTATCCTCAGTCATTTTCTCCTGAGTTGTAAATNTCAGTCACTACTCAGCAATAACTAAAAACATCAGCGTGTTATCAGCATTGTTCTCCTAGTAAATCCACAAGACAGCACTATGCCAGCTACTGGGAAGAAAATTAAGTCTATCCCAGCTGAAACCAGGACAATGAGCAATAAAGAGGCATGTACTAGCCTGTGTGTAATATCTAGGTAGCTTGCTGCAGTGTTCAGTAAAAAGAGACTGTTTATATAAAAATACTACTATTCTGAAATAACTACTGCACTGGCTAACCATATCAATAATTCAGTTAATGAAATATATGACGGAAGCAAAATACTTAATGCAGAAGTAAAATAGTACAAAATGTAAAAAAGCAATGAAGATACCAAAGTATTATTGTGATACTATGATTTAAATTTTTAAAAGCTACACATGAATAAGTTATTATAGTAGAAACATTAAAATGATGAGAATACTCCAAGAGAATGCATTTAAGGTCTTTCATTAAAAAAGCATAATAAATAAAGGTAATCCTCTCTGTTTGCATTCTTTAATGTGTTATTACATCCATGAATCTCTTGAGAAAACAATAAGAAGTATGAGAGAATAATATACTGCTGAATTTAGAGTATTTTAGTGTTAAACTCAATAATGTAAATTTCTTTTATCAGTTTTATTATTTTTATTTGAATACAAACATGATGGGATGGATTGCTAGGGAAATATTTGAATGGGAAAAATGTGAAGTATGGAGCATCTTCTTCATACTGGCTATGATGATTATAAAACATGTCAGATTTAGTAGAGTTATAAAAGGGTAAAGCTGTACTTTGGGCTTTCATTCACTCCTCCTTTTCCTCTTTGCATAATTATAATTCTGCAAAGCACACGAGAAAACACACTACCTGCTGTGCTGACATTTTACATTCGTTTTGAACAGGTATGAGTCACTTCACTAGATTCACATGCTCAGTTTCTCCTGCCTAGGTGTAAGATGATGAGCAATTGGGCCCAGGAAGGCAAGTTATAGAGCTTGCACAGTTTCAACATTCTGTGCACATGTAAAGAGAATAAATATTATGTCTTTATGATATTCTTCACTGACTAAATCTATAGCCATGAATAAACAGGTTCAGATCCCACCAAAGATAATGGCTGGCCAAGGGAGTCACTGCAGAGATGCACAGAGAGATGGCAGATTGCATTGCCATGAGAAAGTCTAGCTCATCAGGATTTGTGCTATAATTTATATTTTAATTCAGTAATATTTCATTTCTTATGTCATTAAAAATAGCAGCAATAGTATTAATCCAACGTTATTTCCTAGGAGCAAATGGGTCTCGCCTAGAGACAATTACAAACTAATTACCTATGTACAACAGGTTGACTGTTTAGAATACATAATTATTTTCCCTATTTTTTTGAAAGATGAAAGAGTGCATATGTATATTATTAGTATATGTCTGTGTGCAAAAGAAAGGAAATCTTGTATCTAATTTCCTACAAATATTAACCCATCTTTTTCTTTTACTCGATAAAACACAAGAGTGTATTATAATTAAAAAAATATTTTATTAGTACAAATACTATTGCCTTTCATATCTCCACTACTACTAAAATCCTCTCTATGTTTTCATCAGTAATAGGATATCTTTCTCACTGTGTTCATGAATACAGCTCAGTTCAGATCTTAATTCACTCTAGTGAAAGAAATTATTCCATTCAGTTTGAAACTGGTGAAAGCTCTTCTATACTGTTTTGAAGAGCCAAAAGAGGACTTTTTATGGGACCAGGATCTACGTAGGAAGTAGGCAAAGACTGTTTTAAGAATGTTTTCCACATTTGCTAAGAAGAGGTTCCCATGGAAATCTAATTCACCTAATAGCTATGTTACCCTTTTGGCAACTTGCCTGCCTGGTGAGAAACTGGTGAGTTTTAAGGGGTTCCCATAGAAAGCCATAGCTTAAATCTGTACTGCAGGGTGATCTTACTCACGGATGCTCTGAAGCTCTGTGTCCTGCCAATGCAGCATTTGAGAAGTGGTGCTTCCTGGTGGGGCTTGGGTGCCCTGCTACAGTGAAGTAGGGCTGGAGACAGGGAAGGGAGTGCTCCCGAGATTCTCTTTTGTCACAGGGTTTACTGTAAGGGAAAAACAACCGCAGCTCACGTTTTGTTTGTTTTGGGTGTTTTATTTTGTTTTGGTTTGTTTTTTAACTCCAGCCCTACAAAAGAAGAACTAAAACAAAAAAAACCAAAACAAAACCTCCTCATTCTGTTCAATGTAATGAATTTTTTTTTTTTTTTTAAATATGAGAGATATTTTTATAGTGAAAAAGAAACAGAAAGTCCCGGTTTCTCAATTCAATGCAAAACTGTGCTTCTAAGTCAACACACATTCTGCCATCTAGTGACCAGAACAAATTGTACTGACCAGCTGCAAGTGTGATGAGAAACCCCAGGTACTGCTACTACTTGCATATTGCACTAGTATCTTTGTGGGAGAAACTGTAAAATGGACTACGAAGAAATTAAATGTGCAGGAAACTTTCTCAAGCTCCTGGAAGCATGCAATTAATCAGATCTACTGAAATCAGTTAATAGTTCAGTCCAAAAATTAATTTAAAAAAACTGATTCTTCATATATTTCTGTAGCTCTCTTCTTTCTTCCTTTCCCCCTCTGCACCTCCTCCTTCCCCTACACCTGGGACTTACATCAGCTTTTTGCATAATTTCTGGGAAAAACATTTGCGTGTCAGCACAGAGAGGATGCAGTGCTGCTGCACTTGAGACAGTTTGCATTAATGTACGTTCTGGCTGTAAGGCCTTTAATAATTTCATAGTCTATTTACAGGTCAGGAGTGGGTAGGATAGTATGGAGTACACTGCTGGAGTGCTGTGGGCGAGAGAAGAAAATGACAGTCACTTTGGGGAATCGATTGCCTCTTCTTGCTTTTATTGGTTCTGATGAGCCTTCAGGGAGCTGCTCACCACCCCACCTTGCAGGCGGGTCAGTACAAGCTGAGAGGTTGCTTTACTTTTTACGTGCCCTGAAGGGGTAACCCTAAAGGTCTCAGAATCACTTCTTTTAGTCCAACAGTTCATTCACGCTGTCGTCACCAACTACTCTGCTGAAAAAGGCTTTTTGTATTAACAGCGGTGTGTTCTATGCCATTAATAGCACACTTCATAGTAGATGGTACACCTATAACCAGGTCAATACATTTACACTGTAAAGTTCCCATGAAATGTGGCATAAAAATAACCACGAGAGCCAAACCAACATGGTTTATAAGGTCATCTGATGACTAGGATATATACATAACAGGCTTACAAGTATTGCTAAACAGCCTAAGGGTAAAATCTGTTTGACATGTACCTTAACTTTAACGATTATCCACTTGTCAAAAAGCAAAGACTAGCCATTGGTGAGTAGAACCTTGCAAAGCCAGTATTTTTCTTTTGTATTGCTCAGTCTTCCTACTTTGCATTTTTATCCTGTTAACAGATGTTTTTTCTTCTTTGTTCCTACAGAGAGCACATGGCACCTCTCTTCTCTCCTAAAAACGTACACCTACTTTGGCCGCAAGATTTTAGCTTCTCCTTTAAAAACTAAAAAGGTTACTCAATAGGAATAAAAATTCCCATAACATAACATAAACATAAAGGTAAAGCTAACGGGATTAGAGATGAGAGTTTTTGTAAATAATACTCAACTGTAAACTTTGGAATTTCAGAATTAACTTTTTTTTTTTTTCAGTCCTAGAAAGCATGGAACTATACTACATGCTTCAGAGTTATGTATAAAATGAAATGATAAATCAGATCCAAATTAAGAGATATGTAATACCTTCAAGTATTGATCCATTGTGTGCAGCTGAAGACAGAAAAATATGCATCCTATTGCAGGAAATGATTGTATTTCCATAGCCATCAAAGGACCACTGACAGGAGGATAAATTATTTTATCAGATAACTAAACCTCAGGTTTTTTACAACAAATGTTTGGAATATGTTATGATTTGTTATAAGTCACAATCTGGTTAAAATGATCTATTCCCAGGTTCCCCAAAATGCTATCTGTTATTTACATTTTGAGGTATTTCTTTGTGAGTTTTATTCTCGTGCAGGTAAATTGTAGCATTAACTCTATAATCAAAAACATTAAAAACCCTTCATGTTTCCAGGCCTAACTTAGAGTCACATTGGCGATTCAGGATCAGGCCGTGTACCTGTCTGCTGTTGAAAAGATTAATTGTCCCTCATTATTTAATGAAACAATCTGATTAATATCAATGTCTGACTTAAAAGCAGAGAAAAATTAGGACAGGTATCACCAAAAAATTCTGTTCAGAAACTGATGTCTGCACAATACCTTCTTCTGGGTTAGAAAACTTATTTTCAGCAGCAAGAACTAGGTAAGAAGAGTGAAAATGTGAAAAATTCCTTTACTCAGAATCTCAATTCAAACATCCAATATTATATCCCAGACACCAGGTCTTGAATAATGCTGACTTGACCTTGCAGGACACCTCTATGTCAGACACTGTCTAGAGTAAGATGGTTCTTATCACCTTTCCCACACAAACAGGGCCTCGAAACTACTGTGCCGTTTAGTCATGCTATAGGCTGACTTGGGTTAAAATGCTTCCCCAGCCCAGAATGCATTTAAATACTTTTCTGTGAAGTACTGAGGGAAAACAAATGCATCACTGGTTCATCTTCTACATTTGTTATTTAGCAAGGATCTGAAAATGGAGGAAAGTTTTATTCTATTTAGTATTTATTGTAAACTATGGCAGTCACTTAAGAAAGATACTTTATTATAAAATGCTTCATAAAAAATGCATTACTGTTGAGCTTCTTAGAGTGAACAATTTTCAGAGCACTGTTTGTACTTAGATGCAGAAACTGGACACTTCTGATCCCATTACGAAAATGTACTTGACCCTTATTTTTCTTTTCTTATGAGGCCTGAATTTTAATGAGGCCTGGAAGTCCTCACCCATGCCAGTACACCGCATTTCCTGTTACTGCTTTTGTTCTCATGCGACATTAAATACTTCAGCTGAATATGAAAATGAGAGCACTGCATAAGTCTGGTTCCATTTTTTGCCAAAACTTATAAAGAAATATTTTTATGTTTGTTATGAAACGTCTCTAATATATATTTATGTATTTACTGTGTACGTGATTAATATCTCAAAGGGACATTAGTAGAAAAGTGCATCTCAAAGACCATCAGCAACAGTTGAAGTGGATTGCATGTTTAAATTAAAAGTGTGTTATTGCTAAGTGGAAAAATGAAAAAGTTGAGGCATGATTAGGTCCTTCATCAACGACTTGTATTTTATTTTGCTTGGCGATATTCACGAGTAACTCCATTGTTGTGAATGGAGCTACGCTGGGTATAGACCGCAGCCCTGAAAACTGGTATCCCCGACTTTCCTTTGCCTCTTCACCAGAGGTCTCTGTCCTGCGGGATGCTGCATTGCACCTGCACCCAGCACGGGATGCTGCAGGACTGAGACCGGAGCCTTCACCACCTCCCTGTATGCCTCTGGAAAGTCTTCCTCTAGCAAAGGTCTCCCATTATTGCACTCTGTTTGTAACTTAAAAAATAGAATTATGCCTTCTGCAAGAATGGTGCCACATACTCTAAATTGCCTGACAAGCAGGCAGCGCGCAGGCAGCAAACGCAGAGCAAACATGCCTTGCTTTCACAGCCTTTCCAAGGGAAAAGCTATGTAAAGACTCTTGTCCTTCACCATGTTGTTAATTACAGCTTAAATGGTCATCTGTACTACACCTTATAAAAGTATCTTTCTAATCTTAATTTGCATTAGTATATTGATTGTAAAACTTTAATTACAGTAAGAGATTTCCCACAGAATAAAAAGTTATCTGAAATCAGAGGAGCTGTAGAAGAGGTGTATATTGTAAAAATATATTCATAAAATTTTATAACACACCTATGTATCTATACACATATATATGTATATATACTATATATATGTATGTGTATATATAATTTAATTATCTTTTATATGTATTTCTGGGATATATTAAAAATGTTGAGTGTTTAATTCTCAAAATATATTTAATTAATTAGATATTCAAATATTCTCTTTAGAATGCAAACTACATTGCTGTTCTCAAATGAGTAATTAAATTCATATTTTAAGTAATGACATTAATGAATATTTACAAAAAGAAACATTAATTTGGAGAAATATATTAATAATTTACTGGAAAGCAAGAAAAACCTCTCTCTGCTGACTGACCCCTTAAAAATCTATTTACCTTTTATTGTTTCTTACACTTAATAGAAATTTAAATATGTTTACTTTAATGATTTATCAAAACAATGTGTTTGCAAATAATATTTATTAGTAGCATTTACATCTTCTATAATGTTTTACAACTTTTGAGGCAGGAAGGTAAGTTTTATTATCTTCATGACTTTACAAATTGGGGAGAATTTTGAATTTTGCATTTGCAAGGTAACCTTCCAGCAGAAAGATCTTTTTTAATGTTTATATTCCTAGTGCTTCAGACACCTTCTGCCTCATCAGAAACTTCACCTGATTGTAGTTGAAGTAGTTCAACGTTAACCTGCAGTTCCCAGCACACGCTTCCTAAATTAAGAGTCCCAACGGTACCTGAAGTTGCGGACAGCTGTGTGTGCCTGGGAGGACCAGGGGGAACTGCGCTGGAGACGCCGCAGTCCCTCTCTAAGCGCAAGGGACCCTCCACATTTCATCGCAGAAAGGAAAAATGGAGTCTGAGATCGAGGGCTAGGAGGTTTGCACAGGACCAGGGAGGGAAAATGACCACAGTGGTAGGATAAAAAGTGAAGCACTCTCGTCTCCCACACTCTGGGCCTTTGCGTCATTGATTTTTATGCGGATTTCCCTATTAAAATCAATAGCGACTTCTTTTTAAATACTGAGGGCAAGATATAATCTATAGTCTTTATAACGGAGAGGTTTCAGAAAGGAAACAGTTCACAAGCACTTGTTCTGCTGGATTCAGCCTGAAAATTAAGCCGTTTATTGGCTAAGTTATTATTATTTTGTATTGCCACCATTCCCAAAGTTGAGTCATTATCTCTGTTGAAGGCTTTGTCAGCCTGAAAGACGAGTGAAGAAATAGAAGTCCTTTGGAGGAGCAGCGAGCTCTGCTGTAGAACAGCAATGTCTAACACTGTCACAATCACTTTCTGGTGTGGTTTGCACTGATTCAAAATATAGGAATGAAATGTCTGCATTTGAAAAATCGTTTTTGTCCCATGTCATACAGCTGATTTATAGTATGTGTCACTACATTGAATGTTGATTCATACAATAAAATCATGTTTGAAAATCTGCAGACACAAATTTAAGTATTTATTAAAAGCTGAGTGTAGCAAAGTTGATGTTAACTGCCATGATCACTTGCCTGACTCTTACCAGCAACTTCCAGGTATGTTTAGGAACATATTGCATGAGACAGTATGTGACTTTTGAGAAATGTCTACACACAAGCTTTCATAAACCTTTATTCTGTCTTTAGAATTTGGAATGATGGGAGATCATACAATTAAAAGTCAGCGACCTCGATCTGTTCATGAGAAAAGGGTCCCTCAGGAACAAGCTGATGCTGCTAAATTTATGGCACAAACTGGTAATACATCAGTTACATTTATCTATTTACTGTTGTTAATTTTAGCAAAACCACTGCATGTTTCCATAATCTTTTGCTGCATATTTGTCAGTTTTCTAAGCTGATACTTTTTTTGGATCATTTTTTTTTTTTTTTCACCAGTTAAAGTCCATAAATAAAGTAGCTGAGAATTAGGTAGCTCATACAAAAATATGCACTGTGAATGCAGATACTGAATCATTTAGCATTAGCGTGAATTTCTTTAGTAGTAAAGAGTCTCACACATGCAAGACACAGGACAGCTTACTGTGACATATTAACTTTTTTCAAATAAGATGTTAAGAACATGCTTCAGAATTTCTTTATAAATAGACTGAGGTCTAATCCCAGCTTTAGGCATTTATCAAATTAATTAATTACCAGGGTGACTTTAAAGTGCATACATTCAGCATTTACTATCTTTGGCCCAGCACAACGCTCTATTCTCTAGTTTCCAGATTCATAATTGCTAAATGAAATTGGCTGTAAGTAGTTTTTAATTGGATGTGCAAATTATCTAACACTTTTTCATCTAAAACGTATTTTCTAATTTTGTTTGAGCAACTTCATCTTCTTTAGATAAAGATACCAAAATGATATTACAAACCTAGAACTGAAGTAAATAAAAAAAAAAGCCTGTTTACCAACAGTTATCACAGCTGCCTTTGAGGTCAGTGACAAAAATTTCATTGGTGAGTTGAATTAAGCTCTCAGACACCAAAACTACTGCCCATTTTGACATCAGTAATGATCTATGTATCTGTTGGTAAAATCTAACTCTTTAATGGTTCCCTACACACTCCATTCCAGTAGGTTACTGTGTTGAAAATCTTGTGCCCCCTAATTATTGTATGGATTTGAAACAACTTACTCTGTAGTCCATAGTTACTAACCTGGAAAATACGCCTGCATCAGTCATACATAATGCTTCCAGTTTATATTCACTTTAGTAAAAGAGCTATAATTGCTTCTAGTTACGTTGCATGTTGACTTCCTTAGTGGTAGGGTGCTTTACTTAACAGATTTGCAAAAATCAATATATTAAATAATCTAAATACTTATGTAGCCAATCAGTGTAGATCTGTTTGGTAAAGAATTTAGAAGGGAGAAAAGTCTGTTTCCCTCCTATTAATCTATAGGACTACTTTTATGCCTAACTCCCAGTTGATACTACTGTAAGCAAATGTAGTGGAAGAAGGGAGCCTAGAATCCTCTTGGTCTCCATGCAGTTTTTGTTTAGGCAAGTAGAACTTATTACTTACATACCTAGCTCAGACTTATAATGTTAGTTGCTTACTACGTAGAATAACACCTTTGCTTTTATGTTGCTTCTTGAATTCATACAATTACTCCAAAAAATATGTAAGGCGATCTGTTTTATTTCCTCATTTAAATCCTTGAAACTTTTATATCATCAAGTAAAATGTGTATTTGATAATCTCTAGTTATGCATTGCAGTGCATCTATTATGGGTGTTAGAGAACTGCATTACAAATGCAGCACTTATACCATTACCTTCTGATAGATTGTGTGTGTGGAGTGGGAGATGAAGATTCAAAATTATACAGGCTTGGTTTTCAAGGTCCTGTTCTGAAAGCATGTGAGGTGTATCAGCAGAGCATATAAATTTACATGCCCAGCTTTGAGAAAATCTCTATTTTACATACTGTAGGTTATCATGTTTTAAGTAATACTGCGCTCTTTTTGGACATACTAATTCTCATCTCTTCTTCATTTTGATTTTCCTTTCTAGTGATCATTGCATATTTTTCTTCACCTCTAACGCATTCATTTTCTTGTGATGTAATTAATGTGATATCTTCTTAAACTGATTCATAGGTTTTTTCTAACATCTCTCTCTCATGAATTTACCCATGTGCTAAGAAGTCTAATAGCCTTTAAATTAAATGGCTACTGAGTTTATGAGGTTTCTTATATTTTAAGCCTGCTTAATATTTTATTTTGTGTAATAATAAAACAGATACAGAAGTGCAACAAAATGTTTGTATGGTTTAAAAAGGCAGAGACAGGAATAGAGAATTGTCCTGGAAAAGATTTATGAAAAGCATTTAATACTGTTAGAATAGTGGACTTAATCCACCAAATTTTGCTGGGAATGGAAGAGTTTTTGAATGTGGTGTTAAAATATGCATTTTCCTGTTTTGTTTGTGAGTGATATGAGGCAGTGAAAATTTTTATTTAAAAAAAAATGTTGTGTGAATAATTTATTGTCCTATATTTGTCATTTTATGTGTTTGGACTGATCCTTCCCTTAGGTGTTATGGGATTTAGAGAGTATAATACAGGTAAGTGTTACACAGATCAATGAGGCCTTCCATACAGTAAGTTATGTTTCCTCTTACATGTCAAGCAGCAGGGGAAAATAAGGGCTTAGTAGCCTGACAATAGTTCATTTTAGATTGTAGGTTTAATATGATAGATATAAAAAATGAAGACTTCTCAAGCAACTGAAAACTAGAAGGAAAATAAAAAGTAGCCCTTTTGAAATTTTCATTTCAGAAAAGAAAAAAAATGGCAAATAGATAAAGAAAGCAATAGAAGATTAATTTGCAGATTACATAGGCAACCTAGGTTTATTCTAGAAAATAAAGTCTTTATTTGCTTAAATTAAAAATGGTTAACTATGGTATGGTATGTCTGTGAAGATGTTTCCCTCCTTTAAAACATTTTAAAATAAGTAATAATCATACTGACAGCAGTACAAAATACTCTGAAAACTTAAAAATTACCAAAAAAATCATAATGCATTGTGCAAAAGGAAGCAAAGCAGCTGGTGACATAAATTTCTTCTTTATTTTCTCTGATTTCACTCTTTTTGCACCATACATCATGCTAGTGTGGAGGATCTTGCTCCAGCAAATGTTTAAGCCTTCCTTCCTTTATGTATGTTGAAGTATATTGCAAGATTCTGCCTTTTGTGAATGGACAGTACATATATGCTCAGAAACTGTAATAATTACTATTAATTTCAAAATTCACTCAAAGCAATCACACTTCTTAGTATCCTGTTACTGCTATTTTTCATCATACTCCAAAGGTTAAGAGCAACTTTATATCACATTAAGATATCTGAAATTTTAAATTTATATTACATTTCTGTATTTTATTAGCTATGCACTGTCACCATGTCTGTGTTCAGTAATGGGTAATTTACACTGAGTATATATGACTGTTTTACATAATGAGGAACATCTTGAGAAACACGGCTTTGACTTTCTCTGCTGTTTGACCTTTCATCTAAACCATTTTAACAAAGGCAAAGTCAAACTTCAAACATGTGGGAAAAGACAAAAAATATTAACCTAGAAACCCATAGTAATACAAGTATTTTTATCGTGTACATAGGGCTTATAATATATATTGTATAATTGTTACTGTCTACCTAGATATTAGCTATATTTACCATATTATATCATCTAACCTGAAGCCAAACCATGTAACAACGCAATCAAAATGCTAAATTCATATCAGAAAAAATGATTAAAACAATGATCAGTGATTAAATTTCTCATTTTTTCACGTCGTAAATAAAGAAAATGATTACAAAAATTACTTTGGTGAATTTTTGTATGTAAAAAATCTCATCATTTTGTCCTTGTCCATAGAAATTGTTAGAATTCTATATATTTTTTTGAAAAGCAGAGAGATTTGTGGGCTAATTATAAAGCATTCTGTCTTGTTACTTAAAAAGAAACACTTTTTTTTAAAGCATTGAATCACCTTAGAATTGCTTCTTAGAGGACTAGCAGAGACAAGCATTTTGCAAAGGTTTCATGCTTGGCCTCTGGAAACAAAATTTTAAAAAGAGCTTGGACAGATGCTTGCTACAAAAGCACAGTTTCAAGAAATAGTATATCATTTACTGCGTTCTTGGAAGATAGCACAAGTTGTCTTTGTTTGCAAACACTCCCTTGAATGTGACCAATATCAAAACTTTTGGAAGACTAGAGGTATACCGAGATAACAAAAATTTTAGGCAAGCTATTCAAGACTGAAGGTTATATTATGCCTCTGATTTTAAAGCAGAAAATCCCATTTGTTTCAAAATAACTTAGGTTTAAAAATCAAGGGTGTAATAGAGGCTTCAGCATGCCATTTTATACTGATTTTTAATGGGAGAAAGTGAACATGAATCCACAGTTATTTACTCAAATTGTTCAGTCAGGTATATTCACATTATTTTTGCATTTGCCTTCTGAGAATACTCAAGTGATTCAGTTTTTTGAACATGAATGCCTTTGGGAAGGGAATTCCAGAATTGTGTGTATGGCTGTTCACAGAAACTAAATTAAAGCATTTTTTCCTGAACATCCATGCAAGAAGACTTTATGCATTACTTGCTTTCAAGAAAATAGAAATAATATAATGTGCTACTTCTCAACAATAAAAAAATTATGCTATTCAAAAGTATGATATTAATAAAGCACATCTGACAATTTTGAACATAGTGGTATGTACTATACACAGTAATGAGGTCTAGCGCATCCAAGAGTTTAGCTCACCCATAGGTCAAAAGCAAGGAGCAGATCTGTGCAGTAAATGATCAAACCAAAGTTTCCATCCCACTGTTCAGGTTAAAATTTGGTAAGCAAAGTGATTCTCCTTGTCAGGGAACTTCTCTCAAATGCTAGATGACTCTCTTCCACTGAAGAAAAGATAAGGAATTAGGGGGTTGGTTTTTGTTTGTTGTTTTTTGTTTTTTTTTTTAAATCAGAATTCCCTCACTTGTAGAGTTCCTTAAACTATTACCTAGCCTTCATTCTAGAGTGATAAGTATAAATATCAAAGATAAATCCTTTGCTATCATATGAAAAGAATTGTTTATGTTCTTTTAGCATCCTGAGGGCAGTGTTGTTTCTAAGATGTTGAAGGGAAGTAGTCCTCATAAAGTCATAAATGATGCTAAGCAATGAAAGGGTTTGCCTTTGACAGGCATTATGTGACTGCAGCATTGTAGGTGTCTTTATTTTCTATTCATTGCACATTTTCACAGCTGCTTTACTCCATTAACTTTTAAATATTTATTTTGGTGTTGTACTTTTTACTTTGATTTACAAGAGCAGACGATAATGAGCTTCAGCAAAAAAAAAGTCTCATTAATACTTATGCCTATATTCATGTTTGTTTGTTGTCTTGAATACAGGTGAATCTGGTGTTGAAGAGTGGGCCCAGTGGAGTACGTGTTCAGTTACTTGTGGTCAAGGGTCGCAGGTGCGAACCAGAACTTGTGTATCACCTTACGGGACACACTGCAGCGGCCCTTTAAGAGAATCAAGGGTTTGCAATAACACTGCCCTCTGTCCAGGTAGTGTTAGCAGCCAATAAATAAAATTGTGGATGTTTTTGAACTGTATAATGATAAGAATTTGAAGCTATATCTTTTTTTTAATTATTATTTTTAACATGAATTTCATAAGGGCATTTCAATTAGAGCAAATAAGTGTTAATTCTATTCAGCTATGAAATTTTGTCATGTAGATTGCTATTTTTATTTTCAGAACAGTCAAGGAACAAGAGTCTGTTTTCTCTGACAGTTTCAGACTTTTTAAAAAAATCTATATTTTCTAATTTTCACTCAGAAAAGAGAAGGTATAGCATGAGTACAAAATACAAACTAGGGAGGAGATCCAGATCATCAGTACATTAAGAAGCAGAGACTGATTAACAGGGTGGATTAAGTTAACATATATTATTTGGCACTGCAGTTGCTTCGCCAGTTAGTGCACTGTCTTCTAGGCAATGGGCCAGACAATGTTCTCTGCACAGTAATGTCTTCATGGACTTTCCTTTACATTGTTCTGACAAGACAGGGCAACAGCTACCCATCAAAGGAAGAAAGATCAGACAAAAAGTAACTCTTTTACATCTTACACAAGGTAAAGGTCGTCAGTATCTTGCATCACAGTTTTCCTACTCCCGTTGTCTCAGAGATCTGGACATAGTTGGAGTTCAGCAGCAGTTGTACACTAAGAAGAGACAGGCATGTTTGAGTTAGTTGCTGAAAGGGCACATCTTGTTTCTTTCGACTCTACCTGTGGACCTGATTAATCTGGGATGGAAGCAAATGGGAAGGCATATGCCCTGTGTCTACATTAATTTTCCTCTGCTGTGTCTGAAATGGAAAAAATTATATGCCTGCCTTCAGATGCGCAAATTCCTCAGCTCTTTGTAACATTTGGTCCAAGAAGGTGGTGAGCCATCTTCAGCTTCTGGGGAAGCTCGCTCCATTTTTGAAGTAAACTAGACTGTCATAAACAGAGAATCCCCTGAACTTTATCTCAATGAGTAGTAATATGTAGAATCAGACTCTCATGTTGTTACTGTGTGTTGAAAAATATCCAATGGGAAGTGCATTTGTGATCCCATCGGAGTCTGTGTATCCATATTATAATCATTTAGGGAACTTCTGTAATGGAAAGCAACTTAAAAGATTGTATCCAGATAAACCATCACTGTAATAAGAACTGCTGTCAGCACCTAATGCTTTACTACTGTGCTTTAGGTAAGCAATTCACATAAGATTTTCTAATATTTCAGTGTAGAAACCCCCAGGCAGGGCTGAATTCAATCACTTGAGGTGTTGCCATACAAAAATGGCAGCTATTTCTAAAAAGGTTAGGCTGGCTTATATTCTGCCAGAGGTGGGATACACTGCAAAAGAACTCTCAACTTGAAAGCATAAAAATAAGAAGTGAAAAAAGAGAACTATAAAATAACAAACCTTCCAAACAATCAAAGATAAAGATTCCTTTGAAACTGCATGAAGTATGAACATGAAAACACGTAGTCCAGCACGCACAAGGAGATGCAGTTCTACCTACTTTCTTGCTCATTTTGTATTATCTAAGAATAGGCAAGACATTTAAATCACCTAATCTTACAGGATTTTATCTTCATTCTCTCCAGCAAGGAATAAGAACTTTTCATATTGAAAAAAAAAAAAAAAAAGAAACGCAAAAGCCAAGGTGATTAATTTGCTATCAACGTAAACTGGAAAAAAGTTAATTCTTAAAAACCACATTGTCTGGCAAACTTCTAAACAATGCTCACAGAAAAAGACTGCTCCACAGTTCTCAGGTCACAAAGGAGCTCTTTCCTCACACATGAACTCCCACTTCGGGGTATGGTCCTTGCTTCCAGATACCCAGTATGAGCAATGGCTACCAATTCTCACCGGCTAAGAGTGATAGTGCCAAGATATTTTTCTTTTCAGATCACCACAGCTGATTCTGATAATCTTTATGTATCTTGAGTTACCTTTCCTAAATAATTAGTCTTCTGGCCTTAATCTTGCATGTTGTTTCACATAATTACAATAACCTTATTAATCTATTTTGGTCTCTGTCTGGCTGCAGGGTCACTACTGTGTGGCAGTGTGCAAGTTTAGCAGTTTTGAAGTGTCCTTCTCCTAGTCACAGCTCCATTAATTTTTCAAACATCCCTTTAATTATTAGCCTAAATATCCTCTGTCCTCATTATACTATGTATCCTGACTTGGAGAGTTGCACAGTTCAGGATTATCCCTGGTCCATGCATAACAAAATGCATGGTTTATACGCTAGTATAATTAACACACAAACTTCACAAAACAATCCAAACATATGCACACATAGCTGGGATTTGGCCTGTGTACCCAGACCTGTACCACTCATTCCATACAGCTTTTGGACTCTGTTAACACAGCAAGGTTTTACATCTTAGAGTGTAAACTAGAAGCAATAAACATACAAAAATAAGAGTGGGCTCTCCTTGTGACCTACAAATACAAAATCTACTGTGGCATATTCGTTATATGTTTGCACAATTAGTAAAAGGGGGGAGGCATTTTGAGAGCTGGAATAATGTTTCCTAATCAAAAAGTCACCCCTTCAAAATAAAAAAATATGCAGAATGGCTGTACTTCAAGCATCTATCCACAAGCTTCAAAAGAACCTCTTCAACTCGAAAATACCAGTGTAAAGCTTCCAGAGTATTTTCACCTATGGCGTTCATGTACTCCCTTTAGTGTCTGAAGTACTCACTGGGATGTTAGGGAATACAACTCTCTGAGACCCCACTGTCCTGGAAAATTTTNTAAAATCATGAAGGAACCATTAGTTACATAATTTTGGTTTATTTCTATTTATTCAGGACTGATACTATTTCAGGGCCAGGAGTCCACTAGGTAATTCATTCTGTCTTGGAACTTCTAGAAAAGTGCAGCATAGTAGGCAACAAAACATGGCTTAGGTAACCATTGTTACGGGTTCTTCTGTGAGCAAGGACATCTCAGAATCCAGTACTGCAGTGCCACTGTTACATTTCAGCTTAGTGGATCATTTCTAATACAGCTAAATCTTCAAGGAGAAGGAACATGGAATTTCCATGTCTGTAGATCATCTCAGTTAGTTTCTGTTTCTTCTTCTCCATTGCCTTCAACAACTTTTACCACAAAATTTAGCTGAAGCTCAGCATTTTCAGGTTTCTGGGTAAAGACAGACATGGCAGGAGCAGGAACACCCTAAACCATTTCAAACACTTGTATGCTCAAAAGCTATATTTTGGCTCGTGTGATATGCTAAGACTGCTTTACTTATCTTCCTTTTTTTTTTTCTCAGGGCTTATTTCAATGAAGTTTAGCCATATTGCTGAAATGTATTTTGATATATTCTGTGCCTGCGTGGTACACTAACAAAATGATTGCAGAAAAAGTAGCCCTATCTTTTTAAATTCTGTAGTTTTATTGTTAGTAATCTATGCTCTGGAAGTTCAGGTCTTCACTTGAGAGGAAGAAAATAAGAGTAAGGAAAACTTAGAAAAATTAGAAAAAGACACAACAGAAGTAAAGTAGCTGTATGGATTAAATGTGAAGGTTAGAGGGCAGGTGTCAGAAAGTGTGCTGAGTTTACGTATTATGAATTTAAGAAAGATTTTTGACTGGACAATTAAAGCTATACTAAAGGAAACTATAGCACAAGTGAGTTTGAATTTGTGCATACAAACCCTCTAATTTAATTTAAAAAAATCCTTCAATGTAGCATCTGCTTAGATGCAGTAGTTATTCAGCCATATACCACTACGATACCACTTCCAATGAAACATCAATGGCCATAATACTTTCCAATATCTGCTCAGTTTAAAGCTGAACAAATCAAAAGCATCTAAACCCCCAAAAAATCTCCCAAAATATACTTGTAGGATGAAGGCCAGCATGGCCTCACGCCTCCTCCCACTTCACAGCAGTTGTGTATTGTGAACACTGTGGGTGTTCACTTCAACATGATTAGGTTCACAGAGTGGCAGAGAGAAGGGAAAGATGCTCTGTGGTAATCCAAACTCATTGTGCTAGCAATGTTTTTGACAGATAAGTTGGCTATAATCTGAACATTTTTGTCCCAAATAATGAATCTTGCATCTGAAAGTGCGTTATAGAAAACAGTAAATCCTCTGTGGGCCAGCTCTCCATCTGGTGTAATTTGGCATAGCTCATCTGGCTATAATTCATCAGATGTTATAGGGGTTTTTGTATTTAGAAAATGGTATTAAAGAAAGAAAATGTAAATGAAATATCAGAAAAAATATTCAAAGGTAAGAAATTTTAAATTAAGATGTTCTTTTAAAGCTGATCTGGATAATACTGGAAACTTCTGTGATGCATTGAACAGATCAATTCTTCTTGATATTTGTTTACTGACATTGGTTGCTTTCTTGGTGTCACGCCTTTTCTATCCTTGACTTTATTAGTTATCTATTAGTTTCAGTTATACAGGTCTATACATACAAGAAGGTACTGTGAAATTTTTTCTTAATGAGCTAAAATTTGTCACAGAAGATGATTTTGGACACAACTTACTTTAAACCACAAACATATACAAGCTGCTGTAAATTTGAGTCCACCCAAAGTGAAACATTTTGGTTTGGCTTATGTTTAGATTCAAAATCAAGAAGAATTGTTCTGTGTTGCTGCTAATATGCCATCACTCCTGCCATAAGAGATATGCAACATTTGGCTCAAGACAGTATCTTTAAAGGGCTCCTCAGCATGTTTTTGTCATTTTTAAATGAAGACAACTAACTTTCAGTATTTCGACAGCATAAAATCGAAACTCCTGATTAAACATTAGACTTAAACTCATATGTACCCTGAAAAACCTCAGTCTGTGTCTACATAGTGTCTAGAGCTTTCTAATTTATTATTTTTTACATAATAATCTTTTTCTAGTTCGGATTAATTTTGATTTTCTATGTTTTGCACTTTTTGAAGTTCTTATTGTTGCACCTGAGCACCTTGATCAACCATTGTGGAATCAGGAGATGAAATTATACCATTGTTATTACTGACTATCATTTGGAATCTGGTCTGACAAATTGGTTTCTCATCAATTTTTTCTCATATGACAAAAAATTTGGAGTCTTAGAGATACATCTGGATTCAGAATCTAATACATTGCCAGTGAGAAAAAAGTCTTCAGATCACGTGGCTGGATCAGAGTAGCTGTCTAAGTAGAGTACCTGTTGAGAAAAGATCAAACGTAAAGGATTATATGCAGATATAGTCATCAATTTATTAGTTTTAGAAGAGTTAGGTTTCCTGGTTTTGACCAAAATGTCAGAGTTAATCAAGGTTTCTAGAATAACTAGACTAAAATCTGTCACTTTAATATTAATTTGGAATGTTTCTGAGGTGGTTTTTTTTGCTAGTATAATGCAGATTGATGTGATATTTAGAATAAGGTAATTTTAATAAAGCTAGCCATGTAGGATGTGGAATAATTATTGTGGTTTTGACCACTCGTAGGTGACCAACTGAAAACCTTTCATCAATTGAGCTGTTATCTAGTGAGTTAAAATCTGCCCTGAATGAAACTTGGCATTTTCTGTCGGGTACAATTTCTCAAAAGTTAGCTAACAAACTTTTTACCTCGACATAGCATCTGAAATGACAATTTTCCTTACTTTTAATGAAATGCAATAGCACGCACTTACATGCAGAATTCCCCTTGATCTTACTGATGATTTTGTGATAATATGCCAAGGAGCTGAACCTCCTTCTGCACTGCAGGCAACAGAATTTCACCTCAGGGAATGTTATTCTGATCCCTACAAGAGAAGGGTTTTATTTGTAGAAACCGGGCAGGTGATACGTGCCTTCAGGGCAAAGGAAACATATACATGAAAAGTTCTTTCACAGTGATGAAAAAAAGTGAGGACAAAACAGAAAATCTATTTCTTCTGTAATGTTGTGAACCATTACCAATGATACACTAAGATGTTGTACACTATTTCACCCTCTAGACACCCTTCAAACAGACAGAGTTGCAGGAACAGAGTTATATGATACCAAGTGCAATGCTCAGTCTGGGTACTAAGTCTCTGGATTTTTCTTAAATGCCTAGCATTACTACAGTTCTCATTACTACATTCCTGTTCTCACACAGCCTAATTTAAACCTGTGCAACTGCTTTTATTTAAGCAGACGAAAAATAACTCAAGTTTGTTTTTTTCAATTTATAAGGAACAGTTTTACCAATGCATGTATGGCATTGTCTTGCTAGTACATGCTTAACTATAATATATTAGAGATCTTTCTGAAAATTTAACTCCGATGGTTTCTGAAAAGGGAATGCATATGGTATATAAGCTCATATGGATATTGTATATCAGTTTCTTCTACAGTGGAAAAATTTTAAGGTAGATAAAGATGCATCTTCTATGATTCTTTACATTAATGTCATGAAATACTTGTATATGAAAATACTGGTATGTGTTTGTAATTTATTGTGTACTCTGAAGGTGTTTGAAGTATGTTGAGTGAACACTGTTTTAAGATAGAGTGATGCATGTATTACTGTGTACGTTAAATCAATGAATATGTTCATGTAAACGGTGCAAATCTCTTTTGCTTATGTGGTCTTGGAATTTTTGAGAAAGATAATCAAGCACATATGCTGCCATGTTTCCACCAGAATTTAAGCAAGTGAAACAATTGTAAGATAACAGCCCCAATTTATCATGGTGACACAATAAGAAATCATTGCATTTATTCCTATATTTTCAAAAGGAAGCTTAATTTTGATTGTTTTAAGTTTTTAGAGTTGCCTTGAGATATAAAGTATATCCTGATTTTCACAAAGACTAGTCTCCTGAAAATCAGGGCTATTAAATATATCTCAAGTCAGGCATCAAAGATATCATAACTAACTTTTGAAAAGGGAAGCCATGTTTCTTAAAAGAATGAAAGAAAGGAAAATGTGGTAGTGAGATTAGTTTAATGATTAGAGAAAATGGTTCAAAGTTAAATATATTCTAGAGAAAATATACTTCTAAAATTGAAATTAACTAGATTTTATAAAGGATTTATTTGCCAATACTAAAGATTACCTATGTACTGATTTTCTTGAAGTTGGCAAAATAATTCCCATTTGAAACATTGATCTCATTTATTTTGAAATCCTTCTGTTACTTGTGTGTCTGTTTCTGGTTAAAATCTGTTTGGTTTGTTGCAGTACATGGCGTTTGGGAGGAATGGTCACCCTGGAGTTTGTGTTCATTCACATGTGGTCGAGGCCAAAGAACTAGGACAAGGTCATGTATACCTCCCCAGTATGGGGGAAGATCATGTGATGGACCTGAAACACAACATAAACCTTGCAATATTGCACTCTGCCCTGGTGAGCTCATATAGCAACTCTCTACTTTGTTATGGTGCATTCGATGTGGGTTGTTTGTGATTTATTGTATTACCCCTCGCATACAGAAAAAAGAATGCTATACAAAGTGAGAAGGCGGGATAAGATTGTTCATAATTCTGACTGTAGTGATTAAAGGATATAATCAGGATGGTAACTCTGTTTGAGGTACTACACAAGCAGACAATTCTTACTTTCTTCAAGATACTCTCTCTGTAGGGCACAGTATGTTGTGTAGGAAGTCTTGATTCAGGATGGGTCTTGGAGAACCAAAAGGCAAACAACTTTCTCAGTGTAGCTTAAGGGGAGACATTCAGAGGTCACACAATTTGTGTCCACCATATCTGTTTGAATTATGTTTGCTTAGAGGTTTACTGTAATAATTTATTCATCATACAACAAACATATTTGGGAAACCTTAAAATGTTAATTGTTATTCATTTATTCAAAATGGAAATTATTTACATGTGTGCAGAGAGAAAGGCTGACACAAGCTAGGGCATTATTTGAATCCCAGGTAAGCCCTTATGGTAAGAATTTTAAGCGCCTCATTTCTGAGAGTTTGTTGCTAAAACGCTTTCAGAAAAACTACCCCTAACCAAGTCAACAATGCATGGGCTTCATGTTAAACCTTCCATCTACTGAAATTGAAACTAACTTAAACCCCCCACCTATTCTTTCAAAATTGATTTTAATTTTTTTTGTTCATAGGTTATGATTAATTTTGTGTGAAATATTCAATACATGTGAGTGTATATATATATGTATACATGTGTACACATATATATGTATATAATACCTAAGTATTGCAATGAGTTCAATAACCATAAAGAAGATAACACATATATAATAATAATTTATGGTTATTGAACTCATTGTAATACTTAGGTATTAAAAAGGTGTCAGGAAGCTGTAATCTCAGAACTTTCTTTCATGATTTCTGTCTTACAGTGTGAAGGTGGCCCTTGCAGTGGGCTTGTTGAATATCCACAGTTCATAACACTGCTGCAAACAGATCCTCCATGACTGGAGCTCTTCCTGAAAAGGGTTGATGGTCATTTCATTAGCAAATGGTTGTTTGATCATTTGAAAACAGAGATTAAGGAAAAAAATGGAACTTAGTGCCTCACAGAGTTAAAACTAAATTTCTTGGATTTTTATTAAACCTGACCTGAACTTTCCTTTTCTTCTGGTCAGCAAAGCATACTCCAACTTCAGGACAAAATCTGTGGAAAAGTTTTAGTCTTTTAGCTGTAAAAATTTTGAATTAATCCAGTTTTTGGCCAAGTTGGCAGCTGTGCAATTTTACATGTGCCTATACAAAAGTATTAACATGATCTATGAGCATGAAGCAGATTTGACAAGAGAAATACCAAATAAAAATAGCAGATAAGAAATTAATGCGTTCAGTTCACTTCAGTATTGCAAAGAAACACAAAAGATATTACACCTAATCTGTCAAAATAAGCAGTTATTTGAGAATTCTGGATTTTGAACAGTCATTTGTATCTAAATGACTTTCACCAGAGGAAGTTATATACTGGTTGCATTTAAAAGTAACAGTTCACATCTTTGCTGAATGTTAAGATTTGCTGTAATTTGAATGTTCAATTTTATAAGGGAATCTTCATGTTGAATGCTTTAGTCTTTTAAGGGTATTTCTGAAATAGAAAACTCACATGCTGTTTGCTCCTAAAGATAAAGAAGGGAAGCATATGAAATATATATGAGAGTTTTCTCCAAAGACACTATAATAATTGATTTGATCTTTCCTACCCTAAATAATACTATATAGCAATGAATAAAACTGAAGAGGGTGCACTGAAATGTAATTTCCATAATGTTTTCCTCCTCACATAAAGCTTTTATGATTAATGAGTGCAACTAGCTTCCATGTTTGGGAAGATTTCCATTTTCTGCTGAATAAATTATCAGGGTGCAGCTTCATAGCTTGAGAGGCATCTGCATTGAGAAGTGGTTCACAACCAGGCATTACATAGAATATTTAATATAGAACTTCAGGAAAAAGCCTCAGAATCTGTCTTCCTTTAATTCACTGGCTGCTGAGATCCTGGGCGTTAGAGATACAGATAGTATCTTTGAACTGGTAGAAATGTTCTGCAGTTGCTGTCAGACAACAGTAAAATAGTTCACCTCCGTATTTCACTGAACAGTTGCGCACCCATACAGACGCACTATGTTAAATCACTGACTTAAAGATGCGGCTTCCCATTTTAATTATTAACACTGTCAATTTAGGAAACTGCTATTCCAATCCTTCTTTAGAAGAATCCTGAAATCAGGGGTTGGCAAGTGCACCTAGTGAAGTTACCCGTTTTCAGCAGTGGTGCTTTTATGGCAATACGAGTTATAAACCCAGGTTTTCAAGGATGAATATTAATCAAAATTGTATTATAACCTACATTTTGAGTTTATATTGGGTAACTGCAGGGGCAATGAGGAATTGATGATTGCTGAAATCTGTACAAGTGCAGGATTCTGAGTTAGCACAGTCAGTAACAGCACATTTCATAATGCTTACCTGTTTTCAAAAATACTGTCTAGTGCTATTATCTATGATAGACCGTGTAATTTTTCACTTACATGGGAACTTAATTGGTTTATGGTTTTTATTATTTTGGTTTTTAATATTTTCATTTACCTCAAGAACATTTCTGATCTACAAAATTAAAAATAACAGCCCTAAACCTTTACTCATGGGAATATTTGTCCAAACTCAAATGTATGGGCTAAGACAAAATACTAAATACAGAACTGGTCACTGTATCTATATTTAAAAATTCATCTTGACAGATTCAGAAAGGAGATTATGCAATACGCAAACACAGAAGCCAAGCTGAGGAGGAAGGCAGGCCGTTTCTGTCCTACACTTTATCTCAAACGAATGTTGAAGAACTGGGATCCTTTACCTGACAGGGGGGATGAATGATAGAAGTATATTCAGCATTATAAGCGTAGAGAACAGAGACTGTATGTGAGGCAAAGTGGTAACTCCTGTTTTCCTTTTCCTCTTCAACTAAAGAGACCTGATTTCGTAGTCAGGACCAATAATCTTACAAGCTGACACATCTGAGCGATCACTGCAGCTGTAATAAATCACTTCAGAGGGCTCAGGGTTTGCATGATACAAGACTGGCCCCTAGTTCGGCCTGAAAAGACAAGACCAGTCTTTTTAATAAGGCCCCGTTTGCAATAAGGCCTTTCAAACTGTATGGTATGTGAGCGAAGTCATAATTTATCCTTTGTTATATCAGCGTACAATTAGAGGAGGTGAAATGTTCTTTACCTGAAGAAAAAGGAAAACAGTTTTAATTTTTTTCAGAGTAGCTCGTAACGGCAGCTCCCGAATTTGATCGCTGCAAGAAGTCAAGCGCCTTCAGGCTAGGCCCAGTCAGAGGGGCTGCGGTCAGGCCTAAGCTGAAACCCCCTAAGCTAGAAGGAAGCCGTGAGGCCCTGCCCGGCTCAGGTGGTAACTCTCCTGTGTCCATCTCTTTTGTGCCCACCGCCGCAGTTGACGGACAGTGGCAGGAGTGGAGCTCGTGGAGCCAGTGCTCGGTGACCTGCTCCAATGGCACCCAGCAGCGGAGCCGGCAGTGCACGGCGGCAGCCCACGGCGGCTCCGAGTGCAGAGGGCCCTGGGCCGAGAGCCGGGAGTGCTACAACCCCGAGTGCACCGGTGAGTACTGCCTGGCGCGGGGAGCTGCCGCTCTACCTCTCCTGCGCAGGAGAGACTCAGGGGGCTGGTTTTGCCGGCAGCTTTGAGCCGGGAACTGGGGGTACGCTGGAAAACTGCCGGGGTGGCCGCAGGCTTCAGCAGGCTGCAGGGGGGCAGAGCAGCCGCCTCCAGAGCGAGGCCCGCGGCCTCCCTCTTCTTGATTTCATGAGCCAGCAGCTGGATATAAAAAGCTAAAGAATACCTCCGGAAAGGCTCGATGATGGGCTGCATATCTGGTGTTCAGTTTTATCACCATTTAAAGGACATTCAGCATTTTTAGAAAGATATGTTTGAGGCCTAAAAAACTTAATAAAGTGTCTCGCAAACCTAGAAAGTGAACAACTGTGAACTGATTCCCTTTTATGCTGAGACTACTTCATGATTCTCCGGCGGTATAAAAACAGCCTTCCAGGGTGGGTAAATTGCATTTATACCTACTGTTAAGCCTCATTTGCACTGTCAGAGCACGTAAAAATCAAGCTCCTAAAATACCACATGCAACAATGTTTTTATTTGGTTTTATAAAGGATAGTTACGCACATTGTAAATGTGTATCATTACCATACAACAGCACTATACGAGTATAGAGAAAAAAATATACAAAAGGGACAACGCCTGTTTTGCAGTCTAAGTGTAAGTTAATGTGCACCAGTTCTTTTTATTTTATCTTAAGATGCAAGACATTTGGGCAACAATCCCATATTTAGGAGCCAGGTAGAGACTTCCCTGTGTTCCATGAGCCTACATTTACCAACTTCTGTTGGTAAATAACTTCACTGTGATTTATACCTGGGGGATTGTCTTCTCTTACCCAAGTAAAGAATAACCTATATATATACAACTTTACGACTGGCATTATGTCACCACTGTAACTATATTTTTCCAAACAGCAAATGGCCAGTGGAACCAGTGGGGCCACTGGAGTGGCTGTTCCAAATCCTGTGACGGTGGCTGGGAGAGACGGATAAGGATCTGTCAAGGTGCTGCTGTGACTGGGCAACAGTGTGAAGGAACCGGAGAGGAAGTTAGAAGGTGCAGTGAACAGAGGTGTCCTGGTGAGATGCAAATATGATCATTGTTATTATCTACACTACAGTGTGGCTTACTTTAATGGTCATCTTTAGGAGAGACAAGATCAGTGTCCATAGAGCAATAGCTAAAAAAAGACATATCTGGCCTTGCTTTAGATAAGTCAGTGCTGTTTTTCGCAGTAGAGTTGTGTTTATGTAGCTAGGTGTAAACTAGCCCTATTCAATATGCAAGTAATGTGTCGTGTTTTAAATAAATCAAAATACCACAGGATGGAAAGTTATCAGAAAAATATTTCATTGCCTAGGTATGCCTACATTATTTGGAGCAGCAATGTAAATCATGGAATTCCTTTTATCCAGTATACAAGAGACTCTTTGTAATACATTTGGGGTAAATTTCAGTGCAGTAAAGATAAGGGAAAAAGTGAATCTTACTGTACTATACGGAACGAGTGAACACATGAGCAACATTTTATAAAAAAGGAAAGTAATTTAAAATTAAAAAGGTACTCCTTACTTGTTTGAATCCGATGCTTAAATATGTTTCTCTGCAGTGCTTTTTAGTTTACCTTCCCAAAAAGTCTTTCCCACTGAAAGCTAATAAAAGTGTACTGTTGAGCTTCTTCAGAAGTAATGAGTAAACAAGAACAGTTGGTGAATCTCGTAATTTTTATCCACAGACACATTGTCCTAAAGTAAAAGAATGCATTGTTGGATAGGTGTAAGGTAACAAAATAAGGTGTAAGTAGTGTAGGATGTTTTAGCCGTTCACTTGGGAAATTATGTGTTCTGAACTGCAAGCCAGGAAGCAGCAAAAATCAATTTAGCAATCTCTTTGACTTCTGGACATTTCGATGGCTATGTTCTCTGCTAGTCAGAGAAAGAACTTAAATGGCAGGGATGCTTTGGGTCAGCAAATGGGAAATATATCAGATATGAATTTTATGTTATCAAGCCCACATTTTCATAGCCAGCATGTTTATCCCTTGACAGCCGCCAAAGAACAGTTTTCAAGGTATTTGCAGTACAGTAGAAGAATGAATCTCATTGCATTCAAAGAATAACAAAAAGACTATTTGTAGTTATAAAATTATAATACTATAGTGGAGAAGCTAACCAAATTTAACTTGCTTCTCAAATGATCTCTTTAATTTTAATAAAACGTTCATTATTTGAAAAGCAATACAAAGCAGTATTTGTATTGGATTCCTAAACAAATTATAATTTCCATAGTTAATGCAGACTTGTTCTATAAAAGCACAGCACTAGGAGAAGGTTAATGTGAATCTTCTCAATAAGCAGACATTCAGATCAGCCATCTTCTGCTTATAAAACCATTCTTGAAACAATTTGCATTTGTATATTTAAAAGCAAAACCATGCTGCTGCAGTCCAATTTTCAAAGGTTGCCACCTGCTGTTAATAAAATACTTTACAGATGTACTTACAAGTCAAATGCACACAGAGCTTTATTTGCCATTTAGTAATTTTTTTTATTTACTTGATTAATTCCAGGTTAGAATCAGTATGCTTATAGAAACCATAACCTAAAGCACCTTTTAACAAGTTATACTTGTGCAATGGATTGTACATGAATAACCAATTTAATGTATCTGTTTCTAGACTGATGTTTACTAAAGCATCTCAGATTTAAATGTAGACAGTGGGTAATTTACCAAAATTTTATAAAAAGATAAGCAGATTTACATTTTATAAACACCAAGCAAAACTGAAAAGTACTATACAGAGATGATCGTTCAAAGTATCAGTAAATTTCATAATTTGTATGTTTTTTTTCCATAGCCCTAAAATAGTTCAGAAAAGCTATTTTTGTCTCAGTGGTTTCTTTTTCTGTGTAGGTCATTTAGAAACATGAGAGACTAAAATATTAATTTTTTTCTTATATTAGCATTTTTTTACCATTAGTGTAAGACCAGATCCTCAGCTGTAGATCTGCATAACATTTTTGTAAAGTGGATGAAGCTGCACCTGTTTGTATCACCCAGAGGTCTATAGACTTACAGAAAGATAAATTAGAGCTGGCTTTAAACTATAGAAGCAAAAGGACAATAAAACCTTTTTTCTATTATGCTGACCACTGTTAGTAAGATACTTTCCAAACAGAGCTGTTCACTTGACTGAAAATCTTGGACTTTTTGTAGTTTGAGTTCTGGAATATCTGAACATTATACAAGATCTTCTTCATAGTCGATCAGTGATTCTCTTCAAATGGTTTGGGCAGGGACTGAATTATATCAGACATTCCTAGAAGCTGAATATAAGCCACGAAGAAAGGCAGGCTCAGAACTGTTATCTGAAAGTTGTTTTCTGGACAAAAGTTGAGTATCTTTCTTTGTGATTTATTTCTATTCACAACTATAAATTTTAAAACCATGGTTGTTTCCTTCTGTTTGTAATATTCTGGAAACAAAAAACAAAAGATCTGAAGATATTTTGGCTTCAGTCATTGCTCCTTTGTTATATCCCAAAGGCTAAAGCTAGATTTTACTCCTAGTAGGTCAGCAGTGTTAAGGATTTAGTACTCTGCACTCAAAGCATCCTTTTGTGAAGGATAACTTCAGAAAATTGGAAACAAATCAGAGAAAGGAAAATAACCTTCTAGACTTGCTAAGCAGCTAGTCACACAGGAATCACTGCAGAAAACTTGCACAAGATGAACAAACAATACGTCTGTCCCATAGGAATAAATGAGACAGCTAGGTAACAAAAGAAATTGCAACCCATGACTGATAAGCAGTTACATGGCATGCCGATCAGAAACTTTTAGAGAAATGTGTAAGAGAAATAAGGTAAGCCCCATCAGTGTGTCAGTAAAAACCAAGAGATGTGAAAACTGAGAACAAAGTACAGTATTATTCAGGAGAAAAGACTTCTGTAAATTTATTTTCATAAATATAGGACCATGTTCTTATGACAATATTATCTTAGGTTCCAATAATATAGTATTGGTTTCCAGAAATACTTAATTCCATAATAGTTAATTATATCATAATTATATAATAATTCTATACATGTTCCAAAATTTATGTTTTACCCAGATTTTACTCAAAATAGAACCTCAATATTTTTCTCATAAGCCATTGTCAGTGGTAAAAAACATAATATAGGAATTGTTTTGACCAAAACATTACTGAAAACAATGATAGACTACCTTGTTTGTTAACAAGAAGATAACAGTGCGCAGCTGCTGCCAAAGACAAGCTAATGATTTCCTACTGAAGGTAGGTTTCTTCAGAGGCAATACTAGCTAGATAAGATAGAATATGAGGATGGGGAAGATTCAAATAATTGTCAACAACTAAATAGTAAAATTAAACCTCTGGGTTTTTTTTTGGTCTCTGATTACAGCACTATTCTACAAGATGTTCAAAAGCTTTTTTCTGTTGCCTTTGTTTAAGATAATTTTGCCTGTAGTATTGAATTAGGATTCA
This sequence comes from Scopus umbretta, assembly GCA_013400535.1. Classification (NCBI taxonomy): domain Eukaryota; kingdom Metazoa; phylum Chordata; class Aves; order Pelecaniformes; family Scopidae; genus Scopus; species Scopus umbretta. The sequence continues at coordinate 6,726 of VZTL01023132.1, read as the reverse complement.
AGAGAGGAACTATAGTTCTAGCTTGCTTTGTCAGCTACTGTGTGGTGTTGGCTAACTTGCTTCACCCTTTCATTACTCTTTCCCGTATTTGTTAGCTGCTTAGGTAGACTGTAAACTCTGTGAGGTTGTCTGTGTCTCTTGGTTTGTCTGTATGTTGTACAGAGCTTCCTCAGATCCCAGGTGGGTTGATTGCCTCTTGGAGATGCATGTCCTCTCACCAGTAATGTCAGAGAAAGACGGTGCTCCTAGACCACTGTCTTCGTTTAGTGTTTGTGCTTAGGTGGGATGAATTCAGGCCTATCACTACAGGGATATAATGTCGTAAATTTGAGTACATGCTCTGTGTGGGAAGATATTGCTGAATCACACCACCAGTGAAAGAGAGATCTGCTTTTTATTTGCCAATTTTAGAAAATTTGCTGTGGCATTTGCTGTTTGCTTCTAAATTTTAGCAATTCTCTATGATTTTGTACAGCTAACTCACTTTTATCTGTGGGTGTGTTATGAATTAATTGTGCCATAGTTACAGAAATACTTGAACTGGTCCTGAGCAGAGCCAGTAGGGCCAGTAAGGTTTTTTAACTCAAATATGATACCACTCCACCGTGACTGTAATGTCTCCATGGGCAACATGGGTTGCAGCCTCACAGATGCTTTAATGTGGGTGGATGCCTGATTAGTAAGCTCTGCCAGATATACTTTAGCTTTGAAAAGAACTGGTTTGTTTTTTTTATGTGCCGCATTCCTTGATCCAAGGTATTTGTACAATGCCTTGAAAGGCATGGAGTTAGCCAGGGACTAGGAAAACTTCTTTGCCTGGGCTAAGTGATACCTATTCCAAGCTCTGACTTGCCCCCACATCTCTTTGCTGATAACTCTGGGTCCTGGGAATGCCTTTTACTTTGAACATAACACACAGGTGCATAGATTCTTTCTGGCACGAGGCTAAAGTTAAAACATAATCTTGAGTTCTGAAAAGTGTGATGCAAAAGCACACAAGTAGGTGGGAAATCTCTGATATTACCTGTGACTTGCTAACATAAAAGAGAAAATATGGTGTCTATAAGTATGCATATATGTGCATGGGGTTGGTTTGGGGTTTTTTGTTTTGTTTTGTTTTTTTGTTCGGGGTTTTTTTTTTTTTTTTTTCAGAACCACATTTAGCAATTGGTATTTAGAGGGAAGTAAGAGTTTTAGTTCTGAGAATCAACACTTAAGGTGTTGATTAGTGAGCACAACATGTTTGAAATGGCCACAGCTGCATGACAAATATACTTCCCATAGAGCTCTAAACTTTAGCAAATTTATGTAATTTATAATGTTACGTCCTTATTATGTTATTTTAAGCTTGTCAAATCAGAACATTTCTTTCGTTTTTAAGGTCATAATAGGATGGTTATTGCATTTGCTTATGTCACCAGGTGGCTTATGTTTATCAAAATCTGCCTTTTCCCATTGTAACACTGGCCTGATGCATTCACTTTTGGGGCATGGCTGAAGCAGCGTTAGTATTCTAGGTTATGAATATAACCAACTTTCTTTGGGTTTTGCCATTAATGGATCTCTTGCTTTTTTAGCAGCACCAACTGTCTTGATTTACAATTCAGGAATGCTGATGGTGAGGCAAATTTAGCAAGCAAATTTTCTGCCCAACTGTGATTCGTATTAGTGTTGCTGAGCCATCTGCATGGTATCTTTGTCCTCCACAGAGAGGGTACAGCTCTGTGCGAAAGTCTGCTCAGTTCCTTTACTTACCTCACTCTTCTGTCAGCAGAAGTACAAAACAGGAAAGATGGACAGTTTTCTAGGTTAGGTAACGGGATGGGCAAAATCTGTAGCCTGTTCGTGCCTCAGCTAGAGATTTCCCGTGCAACAATAGGTCAATCATTGAATTACTTTCTGCCTTATCACTCTATCCGCTGTAGTGGTAGAATTTTCTTTCTCTTTTCCTTTTTCTTGTTTTGTAACCACTTTGCTGTAATACAGTGAGGTTACAATTTTCCTGAAATACATAAAACAGTACTTTTAAACAACTCATGTCTTTTCTCTGCTGAACTTGGAATGAATTAGAGTTCAGTAGGTAGCATTTGTCAGTGCTTTAAGTTGTGAGGCGACTTCAGCCAGATGTTTGCTGTGTTAATCTAATTTACTCAAAAATCATAAACTGGGAATCTACAGTAAAATTCCAAAGTGCAAAAGGAATCTGGATGTCATGATCATATGAAACTAAAACATGAAGCATTTGCAGAGCCTTCTTTTTCCCCATGCAGTTCTGTTACTACAAAATTGTGAAAATATTTTTTCCCTTTGAATGGTATTGCAATAACCAGTAAAAGGCCATTTTGTTTTGTAGCCACTCAGTCCTACATTATTGATTATACTTGCTTAATTACCAACTTGTACTGAAACATGTTTCAAAGAAATAACCCGCTTTTTGGTCTTCAGAATATACAGCTCTCATGTGATACCTTTAGCACATTTAATGTTTCAACTGTGGTTTCAGAACTGATTCTTTCACATATGGTTTAAGCTTTAGAAAAATCTTTAAAAATTTTAGTGTAAGATAAATGTCACAGCTTATAATGTTTACAGGTTTTGCATTTTTGCATTTCTGTACTTCATTCTTAAAATTAAACCAAATGATGTTAACATATACATCTCAGGAAAAATTAGGACAAGGTTGAAGAGTTACTTTTCTGATACAAAATATCTGTTTGACATTAATGTTTCTATTTAAATTCTCATTTCTAAATGTCAGCACCTTATGAGATATGTCCTGAAGACTATCTGATGTCAATGGTGTGGAAAAGGACCCCAGCTGGGGACATGGCATTCAACCGATGTCCTCTCAATGCCACAGGTACCATATTACTTTGAAATTATATGAAGATAAAAGGGAGAAATCTTTTGCATTGTGATCTAGACATAATCATTACTAGACTCATATATATATGCATCTATGTGAATATATCTACAGAAGCCCCACATATTTACATATGCATATACATACATATAGTATATATATGTATGTATTCTCTGTCTCTTACAGCTTACATATATGTATGGGTCTGTGGTGTATATATACGTATACACATACATATATGCATTATAGTCAGAGAGAAAAAGCTGAGAAGATAGCAATTTGACAGGACCTATCAGGCAAAGTGATGAAAATGAAGCAAAACATAAAAATCGTTTTAATTAAGAAAACATTGCTGAAAACCCACCAAATGAACACTGAAATGTGTTTCAAAATCTTAGACTACTCTCTATGTACTGATGATCATTGCATTAAATTGTTTCTGTGTGTGCTTTTAAAATAGCATGGAGTGTAGTTTAAATAAGGTTCATTCTTTCCAGTTGCTCTCACTTATATAAATATTTTCTGTCATCTTTGTGACTTACAGGCACCACTAGCAGACGCTGCTCTCTCAGTGTTCATGGAGTGGCCTTCTGGGAACATCCAAGCTTTGCTAGATGCATATCAAATGAGTACAGACACTTGCAGCATTCAGTAGGTGCAAAGCCAGCTTTAGTACTTGCTCTGTTTATTCATTACTAATCATTGGTGTTAAAAAAACCTTACTTATTTACTCTCAAGTCGGATTTCTGATAAGAAATGCCAGGAGGAAAATAGACCTAAGAAAGAATAATTTATATTAGTGTATATTATTCTGATCTTGTATATTGCTGGTGTTTGAGTGAAAGAATCTTTGTCTTACTGTAGAAATGGAAAAATGAATCACAGTCTCTTTTTTTCATGTCCACTGTGGGAAACTTTTATAGGGGTCAGAGGTAAGACATATTTTGATTTATTAGAAAATGAGATGTGAATAAATGAGATTTACTGGAAGAGTGACCTGCTGAGTAATTTTATAATACCTTGAATTCTTTAATTGCACACTAGGAAGTCAGAAACAATATTTCTTTTTGCTATCAAATTTAGAACTTCACCTTCAAATGTAACAATAGGAAATGGTTATAGGGTAAAGCTGTTGCAGTGTCTTGGAAAAAATAAAGTAACTCTAGATGAAGAAATATTATGAAACTTTTTCAGTATGCTTAAAAAGTTTCTTTGTGAAGCATATGCATTATATGTTTATCTACTGCCTAAGTATGTTTCTATGCATAGATGTAATACATTTTATATATTGCATTATAAATATACTACCAAGGTATATGCTAGCTGTATTGATTGCATTCTCTTTCCATAGCCAAAACATTCAGCCAGGTTAATTCTATTGTGGGAAGAGCTCCTTTGAAGATTCTCATGGACAATGGTTTTTGCCTGCATAGGTTTTACTGACATTCTTATTACTCTGCCTCCTTTTCCAAAGGCCACAGCTCCATTAATCATTTAGCAGAGGGGCATTACTACAGTCATGTGCTTCATAACTTCCCAACCTCTCAAGCAACATTTCTGTAGCACGTTTAAAAATCTTTGGTGGCTTGAAAAGTAGTAGCCCAGCTGTCAAATCTGGCTTGCCACTTAGAGGAGATTTTGATGGGTTCCTTTGAGCTGCATTTCTGTTTCATTAGATTCCAACTTAATTGAGGCCTGGGATTCAGTTTCAGGGTAAGCCGAAGCATTTTAAAACAACATGGGATAAAGTGTCAAAGCAATTTTCCCCACTACAGAGAAACTTTCCTATTTTATATAGCTGTCTGCATGTTGCTCTATCCCTTTAGTGTTCACACTGGAAAAAACAACAGTAACTTGCCTTGTAACTGGTTTGCATTTTATATTTTTGATATTTTACTCCTGCAACTGCAGTATGTCTAAAGGTACTCTATGGGCATGTACAGCAATACATTTGTATTTCATTTGCTTAGAATCTGTATTTTGGTAGATAGCACAATAAAGGCAATGATTGTAGGTAATGTATATACAGTTTTGAATACTAATAATGTCATATTGCAGAACAAAAAATTCACATTCTGTGATTGGAAACATTGAGATATTTCAAAGAAAAGCAAACTAATTCTCTTTTACTTGCTATTTTTGCATTTAAATATTACAATCTTCTGAAATATTTAAAGGATTTTGAAATATTTTAAAGGATTTATTCATCTTGATCTTTTAACATTTCATATCAACATTTATTCATAGTGTTGATCCTCACGCCACTGATTCTGTAGTGATATTCAGTCTTTTCTTTTTATGTCATCATTAGAATTCATTCATAAACAACTCAAATGGTGGGAAATGGTCTTTCATGTTATTCAGTGGTTTGACTTACCTGGCTAACTTTTTGTGAGGCACTGATATTTTTTGAAGAGCTGCAAGTCTGCCTGACAGGAAGGGGTCATTGTTGGACAAAAGAAGGCATTTCTAAACCAGATCAGATTTATCTATTCTTCTATGTTTCCTTTTTTGAAATATTAAATACGATTAGACCACACTGTGAAATAATCTTTTGCCAAAGAACATTTAAAAATAGCTAAAGCTTCTTTAAAATTACACAAGCATCTAAACATTGTCTTATTGCTGCACAAAATTTCAGTCTAGCTTATACACGTACAACTTAAAGGAGAAAAGTGTATTTCTTTTACATCTGGGAGCTGTTCACAAAGAAAATCAGCCTGTCTTACATCTTACTGCTTCTCAAAGTGAACAACACAGCATATTTTAAGAATCATAAAAAACAGAGGTAAAGACCTATAAGGTCATCGCCCTGTAAATGTAGGCTTGTCCCCCCACGATACATATGTCAGCTCTATAAATCCCTGAAAATAGGGCTTTATAAGGAAGTTGCTGACAGACGGTGTTGCTATAATAAATATGTGTGCTTATGAAAGCATTTATGAGATGCCTCAGTGTGCTTAACTTACTAATAATGTTATTTTACCAGCTCAGACCAGGAGTAGTGGGGGGGTGTCACTCAGTTCAGTGAATGTTCCCGTAAAATCTGAGTCTGAGCTGAATCCCTTTAATTTCTTACCTGAACTACATAAAACAAAAGTAGGTGTATAGTCTTAAAAAATAATATTTCTGAAGTTCATTTAAAGCCGTTGATATACATAATATACATATAACACTTAATACATTAAAGCACGCCTGCCTGGAGGAATACAGACAGGCCGCTGCCTCTTTGCCCTCCAAACAAGCCACATATGATCCAAAACCGGCCCAGAAGTCATGTAGTTGAATTCACATGGTGCTGTGCCCAGGCAAATACTCTTTAAAGAAAAGCTGGGAGCCAGAGAATACTGCCTTGGTCACAG
>VZTL01023129.1:0-39430 GCA_013400535.1 Scopus umbretta | reverse complement strand
AGATGCAAAACAGGTGAGCATACAAATCCATCTCAAAAGAAATAGTGAGACACTTCCCAGATGATTAGTAGTACATCAGTCTATGTGAGCATTTAAACTGTTGTACCTCTAGTTTAAAAAAAGAAACCACAGAGAATTTCTGAAGAACAAGGTAAATGTCTATATTTCAGAAATCCCACCACAACCAACTTGTAGGCAGCAATGTTTTTGCTTTGTTTTTTGTTCCTGATATTTCCTCAAAGAGGTCTCTCTTGCTCATGCTATGGTTTCTTTCCTCAGCGTCCGCCTCTGGTGACAAGTAAGGATACTTGTGAATGAAGATTTCCCCTTCATTCTTGACCTTTTCTTTAACTTCTTCTGATGCTTGAGTGAAATTCCAAGCTCCTCCATTATCGCATTGAAAGACAGACACTGGTGGAAGACAGACATGGCATTAAACACTTCTCACTGAAGGCAGAACTCAACCATACCCTTTGCAGAAACGGTGGCTTTTAGAAACAAGGACCTGAGCTCTTACTGACGGGCTCAGGAAGCTTCTCTGCTGAGTTCTGCCAGCTTTGAATAAGTCCCTAAGGTATAATAGTGAGTCTGTATAAGTCATGCTTTTTGCCTAACTTGGCTTTCACTGAATTTAATTTAACTTTGGCTTAACTAAAGCTGATTACGAATGTTTCTGAAATTCTACACAGATGCATTTGCGACGTTTTGGTGGCTTCTTGTCATAAAACTTACCCTTTTTCAGTAATTTTTCAGGTAAATTTCCTCCTGACCTTAAAGAAAAAAGATCTTCTTTTTTAAATTACATGTACCTTAGCCACAAAAAAATGGGTATACTAGAGAAAACAAAGAACACCATTTTTGAAGGTTTCTTTGTGGTTTAGTTATTTTCCCCCCATGAAATTAACAGACATTTCTAAAATACAGCACAGTCCTCAACCCTCTTCTTTCATTGGAAGGAATCTTTTTCAAATATTTTGTGTTGAAGAAAGGAGAGAATTACCACAAGAATAAGGCAGCTGAATAGTTCAGAAAGAAAGCAGAAATCTTTTTCTTCCCACTATGAAAATATTAACAAAGACATTTTGGGTAAGTGGAAACTTCCTTTAAAATCTACAGCTGGAATAATAACATGTAACCCAAAAATCCACAAAGAAGCTTTAAGGGGAAACATCTAGCAATGCAAAAAAATTGTTCCATGGAAATATATGTATAAATAGATTATTTTTATATAAAATGAAGTGATGGTAGCAGTGTGAAACAAAGTTTTAATAACTTTACCTTAAGCAAGTTGAATAAATCCTTCCTGAGAAACCCTTTCTAGAACTGCAGAACTGACCAGCTTTAAAACAACTGGTGAAAACTACAGTTCTTGTAAAACGGCAGCGACAGCAACAGCACGTGGACACGGTTCTCTGTATCAAATACAAATTCCCTTCTAGAGTAATACCAATGCAAAGTAAGGAGTGTGCAATTCTTGACCAGTAATAATCCAATAATGACCTCAGTTATACAAGGCTAAAAAAAGTAAAATCAGATATATTATTGGAAAAGGAGAAAACCCAAGCTTTCCTAGTACCAGCTATTCCAGAGGAATGTTTTCAAATGCAAAAGAGAATATGAGGGTAACCTGGATCAAGCTTAAATCGTTTGTTTAAGGTAGCAAAGGAATCCCAGAGTAGTGAATTCCACACACTGTGCGTCTTCCTCTCTGGTATAAACCTGCTGTATAAGATGTGTAACCTTGGTTCTGCAAATCAGCTCAACACATCAGTGCATCAGCGTGTGTGTGTGTAGTTTAAATGTGTATGGTCTTGTGTATGCCATCATGTCCTTTTGTGGGACGGGCTGCACACAGACTAAGAACCCCTAGTATGTTAAATCCATAATCTATAGTTTAATATGCTCTTTCTTTTAGATGTTTAGCTTTTGCTCATCTAAAATTCTTAAGTATATATAAATTAAACTACTATTGATTCATTCCAGACCCAAAACGTAATAAGCATAGCCCAAGGCAGTCTACTGATTTTTTTTCAAATTACTGTCTGGTAATAGCCAGGAACTTTCTGGTGCAATTATAATTTAAATATCCCCTTTGACACCATAATATAGGAATTCCAGAGTTACTGGAGTTAGAGTCAAAGGTGTCTGCTGCAGCCCCATGCTCTCTGGAAGCAGCAGGTGAAGCAGGTATCATCCTAATACAGACACTATTTCCATATTGCTTCAGGCTTTTTTAGAGAGTAGAACCACTTATTTCCAAACTGATAAAAATGTGTGCTCTAATTATCCATGACTTAGCATGAATAATTTCTCTCTACTATCTTAGTTTTAATTAAGCTTTCAAAATCTAGATTATGAAGTCATTCCAGAACTCCATGGCAAATAAGGAAAGGATCATATCAACCATTGGTAGGACTGATCAGGTTTATTTCTATTTTCTTTCCCTGTTGTTTGATTATTTGGCCCTGGATGCAGTTGCAAGGCTGCAAGTTAGGAAGATGCAATGGTGACCATCTGTTTTTGCAAACACAATTACTTTTTAGTGGCCAAATTTCAAAGTCTGGTGGTCATAGAGATAAGCAGAAAACCTTTGAATGCTTTAAGACTTCTCCTTGAAGCTTGTTATGTCTATGCAGGAGTCCTCCCAGGTGCCATGAACTTCATGGGAGATGCTATGGGCTGTGCCTTCCTCAAGCCTTGCTGTTAACCTGAAGGCACCTGCTTTTTCCTGGAGCCACAGCAAGCCTTGCAAAAACTGCTTTTACAAGCATAGTTTTCTTAACACTCAGGTGGCATGCCGGCTCTTCACTGCCTCAGCTGCTGGCATAGCTGCTAAGGAGCAAGTAAGGCTTTTTAATAACTCTTTTCGTAGCTAGGTATGAAGCTCCATTAGGGAAAGAAGGAGCTGCTTTGTAATTCCTGCAGGCAAGCCGAGGTCTGTGAGGTTGTCTGTGGGTACAGCTAGACACGGGGAAACGATGACTATTACTAACAATGTGACTGTTTCCTTGACAGATATGAAAATGTTTACTGAAAAAAATGACAGAGACTTTCTGGATTCTGTGTTCATCTAAACAGTGATTAGAAAACTGGTCAAGCTGCAACCCAGAGAACTTCTTGCATAGAGCAATGATGGAGGTAAACACATTAGGAATTTTCCTTCTCCTCTGAGAGTTGAGAGAAGCTGAATTTAATTAGTTTTAAGTCCTTTCTACTGGGAGACTGCAGATGAAAGTGCTTTCTTAAATCGAGGATACAGAAGATCTAATTCAGGTCTTTGTTGGGAAGAAGGCTCATTTTATGAAGAACCAAAGCTTTCAAGGCCCTATTGAAACAAGTTAAAATGCCATTTTGAGCAAAACAATTTCTTGCGGTGTCTGGAGCGAAGCATAAACACTCACATACACGCACGAGCACTGGCAGAGAAGACTTGATATAGCCTAGCTATGAGCAGTACATCTTCATCACAAAAAATACTTAAGCCTACTACCAGCATACATAGTGCTGACCAAAAATCATAACATGACTAGAAGGAAAACACAGGCCACTGTATGCTCTGACTTTTCTCAGGATCCAGGTATGAGAGAAACAACTCAAGAGGAGAGCAGAGCTTTGTTGCAGCACTCTGGCGATTGAGTGTGAAGGCATCCGCTCGAATAAGTTTTCTAATTGCAGCAGAGTCCAGAAATGGCCCCTCAATAAAACAGATCATTAACTTGTTTGATGAGGAGGAACTGCAGTGGGCAAGAAAACATAAAGTAGGTGTGAGGGGCAGGAAATGAATTGGTGAAACTGGTGGAAAGCTGGGATATAATGAAATACAGACAAAAGGTAATCAGGTTTTGAAAACATGGTGGTTTGCCACCGTTCATGACATCCTACCAGCGGGCATTGTTGTCATACGTTTTTCGGTGGCAAGAACAGATCCAGTCCATTGTCTCCCGCCCTTGCAGTCCCCAGACTAGGTGAAATCTTGAGAAAATCAAACCGGTATCCTTCCAGGGTATAAAAAACATCCAGTCCCAACCTCCTACACAAAAGGCTCCTTGTGTGTTTCAATATGCAAAGCAATGCCAAGGCTTTACTGTTTGTTATAAGCTGATATCCTGATTTTGCCATAAAGGAGTTTTCTATATTACAAACTTTACAATAGCGAACATCATGAATTGCTCAAGCCAATCCAACGGAGTTATTCTGTGAAAGGTATATATTGGGGGCGCCTGAGGGTGCTTTTGTTGAATATGTTCTTAAATGTTAATGGTTACATGGCATAAAATTTAACTGATAGATATGATTTTGTGCTATGATAGTTACTTGGAGGCTTTGGCTAATGAATTTTAAATGGATGAATTAAAATTCATTACATACTGACACTGGGAATAAGATATGCCAGCTAAAAATCTCTGGCTGCTTATAATAGGGGTTCAGAAAGTTAATGGAGCCCTGCAGGTTATTTTCTGAGGTTTATAAAGAATTGCCTCACCCACTTGCTGAATGCTTTGGCAAAGACCAAGCAAAATATTTCTCTGTGCTTTTAGTAGTGAGACTGCCATTGGTTTACTCAGGTTTGGTAGAAGATGAAAAGGAGGTAAATAATTTTTCTTACCTGAAAAAGGTGAATTACACCATGAAATGACAAGATGATAATTGTACATAGAGACTGTGATAATTCTTAAAATCTACTACAGTCTATTGCACTCACTCTTTGCTGTTAGGTGTAACTATTTTCTGTGATATGCATTTAAACTGCCCAAATTTCCAGGACCTGGACAATTTGCGTTAGATAAGCTTATCTCCTGCTGAAGGAAGGCACTTTGAAGTCATTAACTATGTGTTGGTGAGTACAACCTTTGCCGTTATGTGCACTGTTTAATGCTTTCCATTGGACACACCTTTTTTCTTTCCTGACTATACAGTGTGAATTGAGGGCTGTGTTCGAATCCCTCGCTCCTCTCGGATTAACTTGCCACAGTCTAACTCCGTAGATAAGGTGGTGCCAGAGGTGGAGTTGGACGGATGGGTTTGCTTACACTGTAGTCCGTAAAAGAAACAAAAGGCCTTGCATGCAAGAAAAGAAAAATTGAGAACATAAATGAATGAAAGAAGTAAAATTAAAAGCAAACATGAGAATGAGACTCAAAAGCTATTTAAATAAAAAGAGATCCTATTTATGGAAACAGAAAAGACATAGATCGTATTTGACTCATGCTTTGGATTAGCTTAGTGATAATATACACTGTAGAGCATTTTCCATCCAAGCTTATTTCACCAGAATAAAGATAAAACAAACTGAGAGAAAACAGAAGATAACACTGGAATTGCTGGTATTCTACTTTCTGTAAAATTACTTCTGGAAAAGGAGTATGATGTTGCCACATTAACTCACTTAAAGATTTTAATTAAGAGGCTGCCTATAATAAGCAACACATTGCTGTGAAACAGTAGTACAGTTTCAGAAATGGTGTATGTATGTATGTATATATGTATCCCTGAATACTATGTTATTCACCCAACATATTGCTAAGTAAATTAACACTCCCTTCTGATGTAAAGCTTTAGGTCTACTTTAATTATGACTTCAGGAATGCATTGCTTTTCCCAGACTCCTGAAGAGTTTCCAAGATATTTTGCACCGTTTTAACATTTATACTAAACATTTTAATTAGCTGCAACTGTTCTCCAAAACATATTTGAGTGAAAGATCTCCTGAGACATGTATGAAACAAAGATATCAATACATTCTTTATGCATTTTGTGCTAAAACTGTTCTATAGGTTAAAATACTAATCAGAAAGCTGCAATAGGTGCAAAATACATGAATCCTTTATCTCTGACTTATTCCAAAACAGGGACACTTTGATTAATATGGCCTGAAAAATTGCTCCACATGAGCTGCATCTCTTGTTTGTAGACAGTGCCATTGCCTTTAATGAGGGCTTGCTCAGGCACATGTGGAGATGTCTGCACGGCCAGGAGCTGCCCTCTCCTGCAGGATACTGTGAGGACCGAGTCCACTAATATTGGCATTAGGTGTCATGGACCCAAGATAACACCAAGTGTCATTTGGAAAATGTAGATGCATGGTAGGATTCAGCTCACTTTCTTTCAGTTCTCTGAATAGCAGGCATGTAGCCTTAGTTTATGGTGGTCCTTTACTGGCAGCAAGGAGATACAAGTGATTTACCCAATCCAAAATCAGATGTTGCCCTCTCAAGGCCCTTAGCCCCAGCTGCTAGTTTTTACTCAGGTGTCAGTCTCTCTCACATCCCAGCACCACTGCTATATGCAGTGTAAACTGCACCTCTGAGACTGAGTTCAAGATGTTCTCCTTCTCCTCCCACTCAGCCCTGCTGCCTTTGTTAAGGTTGTTTTTCTCAACAGTCATTTCTGGCATTTATGTCACCAGCTTCGCAGGATTGCACTTTGGATGAAGAGGATGAATTGCGCACAGAAAATCTCCTGCCTTTCCCATCTAAAAGCGCAATGTGAGCTTAAACAACTTGCTTTGAAGTAGATGCCTCATGTCTAGAAACCTGAAGTTAGGTGATACGAACCTGCCTCTTGGTGATAGTGCCAGGGACCACCAATCCTGCAGTTCAATGTGACCCTCATCCCTAAGATGAGTCATGCTGAAGTGAAAAGGATCAGGGCAGCTATAGTAGTTGAGCCAAACAGGGCCACATCAGAGTCTAGGACGTGGCCAGAACCAAACTGGCACCAGGGAAGGCAGCCAGAGTAAGAGGGTTGGCAGACAACTTCAAGAACAGACTCTATGAGTTGCTGCTCATGCCTTGTTTCTTTTATAGTGGCTGGTGGTTCGGTAAACGGGTGTTTACACTCTATTTTCATGATTGATTCTATCTCACAAACTGCTGTAATACTCAAGGCATGATTTATACACAGCATTTCCTTTGTTTTCCCTCTGCCCTTTTAAATTGCTCATTATGCTTCAGTGGAGCTATAACCAGAATTTCTTTGGCTCCATAATCTTACTTTACTGTGGCATCTATCACCTTTCAGTAGGTTTCCCTGCTTTGAAGTGCATGCGTCAGCACAGTGTGTAAACCCTGGCTGTGAGAAAAATGCTTTCTAGAGCCAGAGAAAAATTATACTTGGGGATTTGGAAGTACATTTCTGTTGTTACTCAAAGGGCTGATGCTAATGCCATATAAAAAAAAATCCAGTTGTGTTTTATTCCTTTCCAATGTAATTTATACTTGAAGTCTTAAAGATCAAGCAGAAACTGTTTGAGAAATTAATTGCTCTTGTTCTGCACTGCCATACTAAGCAGCATTAATTGGACTGTGGGTGAGGTACTTCCCTGTTCTTATTAATAAATTATTTGTCTTTAGTGCCAGAAACACACGGCGAGAGTTCAGCAGTACAAAATCTGCACTCCAGCAAAGAGACTTAAAATGCAGTCACCTCCACACCCACAAACTTCAGCCTCCCAGAAACATAAGCAAGCTGGAAATGGATAACTCACCTGCTCAATATCACTGTTTTTCCTCGATTTATATATAAATTCACCAATGGCTACAAACACCGAAAGAACAAGCCCTGCAGCAAGCACTATGAAGATGCCCCCAATATTCTCCACCCCGAGAGCGCTGGCTTCTTTGCTGTCCTCCTCAGGGCAGCCATTGCCTCGCCACCACTTTTCCTTCATCATGTGCAGTTTTCCCTCCTCCTGGAGCTGGAGGATGGCGATGGTGATCTTGTCTCTGTAAGGAGACCCTGCAAGGTGAGAGCAAGACCCGTCAGTGCTGTTCGCAGCAAAGTGAAGGCAGGAAGGGAGCAAGCTGCTGCCAACTGAAGCAAAAGTGCTCCATTATCACAAGATTGATTATTCCAGCTAGAAAGTCCTGGTTTCTCTTCATCTGGAAAGGGGAAGAGGACTATCTGTTGGTGTCTGCCCTGGGGACTGGAAAGCAGAAGGCTCCTTTGGTGCAGTTATTAGAGAATTCATTGTAATTTCTAGGGTCTCCTACTGAGGTTTATTTAAGCCTTGGCAGTGGGTTTTCTTGCTAATTCCTCCATATCATGTTTGAATATTGCTTTGAGCATCCTTTGAGACTTTCTGCTTTGCATCTCTTCTATTTACTTCAACATCTGTTTATCTTTTCTACTGCATGTAAAATGAATAGCTGTCTAAGAAAAGTCCACAGTCAGTCAAATACATTCTCTTCTCATTTATACCTTCATAAGCCTACAACTCCACTTCAGCTACCTTACAGCTTATAAGAACACAAGGCAGCCAAATCTTTTTTTCTGTGACTTGCAACAATATTGGCACTGCAAGCTGAAAATAGCAACTGTTTTGATGCTTTTTTATTTGCAGGCCAACAGCTTGCTAAATGATGTGTCTTCAGGCTCAGCAGCATTAATGGGCCTGTACAGTATTTGGCAAATAGCAGGGTCACATTGGGCAGTTCAATCTGTTTAGGTTTGCCTCTCATGCACTCTGCTCTGGCTCTCCATCTTCCAAAATCTCTGCCGCCTGTAAGTGACTTCAGCCAAATTGTGCTCTTGCAGAAGCACGAGTCTGTAACCCTAAAGGGGTTACAAGGGAGAAACTTGCTCCTTGCCCCACTTCTGGAGAAGTGCCTAGTTAAGGGAAATTGCTACCAATTATCTTTTCCCATGGTGCCAGAAGCTGAAGTTATCAACAATAATATCAGCAATCCTGTCATTAGTTACAATAGACAAGTGGAAGTTGGTTTTGGCATTGTGAGACTTTTCTTTATGGGGCAAGGATTTTATGACAGCAAGCAGGAGAGGGTTAAAAAAAAGGCTATTTGGCTCTAAAGACATATATATGCCCCCAAATCCTGCTATATTGGACTTCCTACAGTTGGAAGTGTTTAGTGTCTGTGCTGAAATACAGTGTTGCCAGTCCTTTTTCCATGTAGCTAACTACCATCTATCCTTTCCTCTTCTTTAGCACATTAATAAGACTATTTTCTTAAGCTGTAATTTCACCAACAGTCACATTTTGCTGCAAGTTAAAACAGTTGCAGTTCTCAATCTGATCAGGGTAAACAAACTTCCAAGGCAGAACGTGTACCAGAATTTCAGTGGCAGTGTGGTACACATAGACATAGACACTTCAGAAAAATCTCACTAGGCACCACTTTTGTGTCTTTATGGGGCCTTGGAAATTTGGCCTCACAGCTTCAGTTTTCTTTCTTATATTGCTGCGCAGGACATTATTAAAAAATAATTGTAGCATGAATACAAGTCCCCCTCTGTGTTTTCCATTTCCTTTAATCCAAAGCATTGTCTGAGGAGAATCGGTGTTAAGAACATTGCAGTTCTTCATTTGTTGCACCAACACTCGGCCAGTTTTCAGTGTATCTTAGTGCCAGCCCTAGGACATGCTGTGACCACAGATGCCAAGAGACATGTGTCAGATTATACAAAGTCCATCTGGGAAGCCAGCAATCAGCATCCACTGCTTGAGGTAGCCAGCTTTGAAAGGAAAAGATGCCTGCTGTAAGAATAGATGATTTCTATGCATGTTATTAAAGAACCAAAAATAAGCACAACAGAAAACAAACCAGAAACACCCTCAAAACTGTCTTACACAGCAAAGTGAATTATTACCACTGAAAACAGCAGTGCCTCTCAGAGGAGCAGAGTTGTTTCTACCTCAGGAGAGGGTTGTCACCCTGATAGCCGGAGTCTGTTAGATTGTAGGACTCGTCTATTTTCCCTTGTCTGAAAGGACATAGCTGTTAGGTAAAGTGAAACAGCCTGAGTCACAATGCAGGATTTGTGGGGACGTTCATTCTTTCTTGTGATGTTTACGTTGCCAGCTGGATTATTACAATTCGTCTTGAGGGTAACAGGTACATCTATATTTCTATATGTGCTTTTAAAGTTTGTCAAGTGTGTCTGGAGTGTTGGATTGGTGATGTTTTATTGGTGAGCACTAAAACCACACACAAGTCCCTCTCAACACCTTTTTGAATATTCAGCATATCATTTATGGCCTCTGAGCTATTGACAACCTACCTCTCAGTCCAAGAAATGCATCTGTCTACTTTCTTAGCAGTCTCCCAAGTAACTGGTAATAGCTTTTAGTGTTAGAATTACTAGCATCAGCACTGGCAGTGATACTGGAATTAATACCTGTCCTGACATCTATAATAATGTTGCTTTCTTCAGCCAGATTCCTCCCAGGGTGACATTCTGCATAGGTTTTGCTTAGAGGTGCCTTTACTACAGCAGTACTTCCAGAGTGCATTAAGTTCACCACCAACCATTGCTGCAGATTTTTCATTAGTAATGGTCTTTGCCAAGAATCTGATGAAAGGCCTCCTCTCTGTGACCCATCGGCTCCAGAAGAAACATAAATGGAGATATTTGTTGATACGCCTAAATCCCCTTTATCCTAACTCAGCACAAAGAAGTAGGAAGACAGCCTATACCTACAGTTTTTTACTTGCAGAAGATGCTCTGATAAAATAGTACATTTCCTGGATTCATAGAACTTTTGAAAATTCTCTTTCCTGTTTCTTTGGGAGCCAAATAGTGATGATATTCAGCTCATTCACTGGAAATTTTGAAGTGCGAGGCATTCTTTTACTGCTGCAAATCTTAGCCATGTAGTCGTGAATTCTCCTGAAGGAATGAATGCAGACCAGTTAAGGACTAGCTGAAACTTTGTTGTTAAGGGTCACAGACAAGTCTTCTTTCTTTTTTTCTATACAGCTTCTACAACCAATAGTCTTCAATGCTATGAGAAAAATAACAGAGCCTTTGGGGTCCATCTGAATAGTGGAAGAATCTCCATGGCTTATCTTGTTTATGAACTCAATCATTTAAGAATTTAAGATGCCTAATGGCACTGAATTATTCCACAGTGCTTGGAGATATCTATTCCTCTGAATTCTGCTGGTTTTCCTTAAGAAAAAAAATTAAGGCATGTTTATCATACAAGAAACATCTTGTAAATATATTTCACAGCTGTATTTCAAATGGATGCACTCTCTCTGAGGATTACCATCTGTTCCAATTATTCATTCATTGTTCTTGGTTTAAAGTGTTGCAGCTTTATAACTGCAATGAAACTTGCCGTACATTTGTCTTTATTTGGCATTTTAGCTTTTGTATCATTTTCCTCAGGGTGAGAAGGCTGTTCTCACATAGCCAGTGGAAAAATATATTTAGAAAGTTATCTATATGACAATCTGTCCGAGATACTCAGTAGCATAAAGGATCACAGTTCAAAGTGCAGTGGTTATTCTCCCTTATTTATATCTGGCCTACCAACCAACCAACCAACCAAAGGACCAAATACCTCACCTGTTGCGTCTGTGTAAACTGATATTGCCTTGAATAATTCACCTGAAGACCATAAAAATGCATAGCTATTAACTGAGCATAGCATGGTAAATGCATATGTGAGCAGTATGGAGAGGTATATTATACAGGAAAAAGATCTGGCTGCCCAGTACCAATTATTCACAAGAACACAGCACAAAAACCTGACACTTTTTCTAATTCTTTACAGTTAGAAAATCTTGAAAAGGACACTGGATATGCTAAGAAAGGTCTACTAGAAAGAGTTCACAAAGATTGGGAGTCTTAAGACTCTGCTTAGCTCAAATCACTAAAATCCCTCATGCAGATGCAGAACCTTGCAATTGCTTCTCACTGTTCTTATGTGTTGCTCTGAGGTCACAAAATAGATCAGAAATTCGTCTCCTTTCATGCAGCTTTCTTTGGGATGCATACACTGGACATAATATTTATCCTGCCCACTTCTGTTTTCCCAGAGACACTACCTGACTTGTCAAACTAAACTGAATTTCAGTAGAGCGACTTGCACCTCGAGCAGCACAGAGGATACTCAGTTTGCTATGAATGAGATGCTGCAGAAGGCAAGAGGGTCACTCAACCTCGTTCTGCAGAGGTAGCCTACACTGCTATGTTCCCTCTTGCTTGCAGATGAGCAGGGCAAGAGTAGATCTTTTGCCTAAAAGGAGGCTCCTAGAGTCTGTTTCAATGAGAAACATTTCTGAAAGACTAGGACATGATTCAAATGGCCATCTAAACTTCTAAATAAGGGGACATTGCTGGTTGTGCTCCGCAACACCTGTGCTGGAAAGCATCTTACCAATAGGGGTTCCCACGCCGTAGCCTTTTGAATCGATGAGCCCCCCAATCTGGGTGAGATTGCAGTTTCTCTGAGTCACGTACTCTATGCTTGTCGACTCCATTAGCAGCGCATAGTCTGTTGTGAGCACACGCTGGATTCCCTCATCGTTGTTCTTCACCAGTGCTGTCTGCTGCCTGCTGCTCATGAACGCCCACATCTTCTCATATGTTGATATTTTGGATTTCTGAGGAGGGAAAATGAGGGCACAGAATCACACCAGCACCCAAATTACGCTTGTAAAATACTCCTCAGCCTTTTGTTGTGACCGATGCCAATAGCACATCTTGAATGATAGAGAATCGGTGGCAGGGTTTTCCTTCCTGCAGCCTTTCTCTCTTACTGTGCTTTATGCTGAGGAATCTCTTTTTTCACTTCCTTTGCAGTCCAGGAACTACATTACTGGCACGACTGTGATGTGCTTTGAAGTTTTTTGGTATAATGCTGTTACATGGATTACAGCACATAACCCAGCTAAATTAGCGCAGCTGGATACTGTTGCACTCGGAAGCAGTGCTTTTGCTTGTCAGGGCAAACACTACTTTAAAAGCCTGATGATGAATAAAGTACCGGCTCTTTTGTATTGATGTCACTTGCCTAGACGTCATGTACTTCAAGGATAAAGCTTGAGAAACAAACCCAAAGCAGCTTCTAAGCAAACTTTCTGCTTTCTGCTTTCTATTGCAATCAGACGGAGGACTCCACCCTTCTCCCACTGAAGTTAAGGAGGAGTTTGCCAGGAGGAGCGTGTACGTGTCCTCTTTCAATGCCCAACTGCACAGGGCAGAGGGATGCCAGAAGCCCCAGCCAGCTCCATACTGTGTTGAACATCCCATTTCCCTGTGCTGTGGGAACCTGCGAGGGACCCAGGCACCCTGCAGGGAAAGGCAGTGTTTGTGGCCCCCTCATCTGCACTTCTGCCTTTCCTGGAGGGTATGAAAATTAAAACTGAACCTGCTCAGGGATGTGCTGGAGTGCTGTGCCTGCTACCCTCAAGATGTGCCACCTGCAAACCAAAAAACCTTCAAGTGCTTGCACATACTCACACGTTTGAACCTCTCTTTTCCCTGTATGCTCTCAAACAACATTGACCGCACAGTTGCTTTTGGATTAAATATGACGGCAGACCTACAGACAGCTGGACCATTAAAAACTGTCAATAGAAATGATTTTGTCTCAAGATGGCAAAGCCAACCAACTCTGTGCTGCAGCCTAGCATGAACCAGACACACATAAACTGACTTTTTAAAACAAATGTGAGTTGAAGGCCCTTCACACATTTACATTTCACCAGTTCTGGGGCAGTATATCCTCACTTCCTTCATGGGCCCTATTTTTAGTTTGTAGGCTCTTTACTAGTAGAAATCATTTTTACTGCTTAGTTAGGAATATCTTTTTAAATTGATGATGTTTATGTAATAGATTCAATCTGATATTGAATTTACTGGAAGGATGTATTCCTACGCAGACAAGTTTGAAAGAAAGATCTTAGCTTCTTGACTTGCCAACTCCCATTGTTTGCAGGATAGGTCATATGCCAAATTCTGGCCTTTGAATTCTCACTGATTTCAGTGGAAACATGTCTGCACATCAGAAGGTAAGAGCTGGCAAGAATTGCAACATGAGCTTAAGATCTATTATCACAGGGGCACAAGAATGCAATGGAAGATTTATAGACGTGTTGGAAACAGAGCAGGACAACAGTCTGGAGAAATACGTGTGTGTCACGATTTGTGGATGTGAAACATCTTGCCTTCAGTTGGATTTTTCCCAAATTTGGACAGGCACACAGATGATGAATGCTGTTTGAGATCCTGCTGGCTCACCTGCCTAGAACCCCATCCCCTCACTGGAGCGCTCCTTAATGGTCCAGGCCCTGTTTTCTGGGTATATTCATCTGGTATGGCCAGATCTGGGATCTGTATACAGGGAGGAGGCTTCTTCAAAGTCAGAACTCCATTTTTTCCCACTAATTTCAATTGCTTTTGTTTTCATTCCCCCCACTACCTGGCTAGAAGGCATAGACACTGCAGAAACCTTCTTGAAAATATTGCCTCTTTAGCAATAGTTCTTCTGGGAACACTATTGCAACAGTGATACTAGTGTAAGGCATTCAAAATTATTGGAAAAACACCACTGTTAGTATATGCATTATAAACAAGACTAAATGAAAACTGACGTAAGTTTCAATAAATGCAAATAGAGTTTTCAGAAAAGCAGTGGAAGTACCTTTTTTTTCTTGTATGGTTCCCAACCTGCAGTCCATCCAGTAGGTATGTTGTGTAATGTCATCTTTCAGGGGGTTCCTGCTGCTACATTTGTTTTGCTACAAGTGTATGAGATTCAACAATGCTAAGTGCCAGGCTNGTGCTAGGTTAACATTTGGACTTGATGATCTTAAAGGGCTTTTCCAACCTAAACGATTCTATGATTCTACTTAAGCACAAAGTCCTAAACCAAAGCTCCTCAGTTTGCTTCATGCCAGGATCTTTTTCTGCACTTGATGTCTTCAGAAATCCCTTTGCCGTGTGTGTCTTCTATAGTCCTGAAAATCACAATCATCTGGTCTTTGCACCTCGTGTCCTACATGACAGGCATGGTCTTGTTCCTCTCTCCTCCACAGTGAGGAATGCCCAGTGTCATGCTTTGCTTTAAAAAAATGTTGGTCTGAATGAGCCTGCTGTTTCTCTTGTCATTTCTTGGTTTAAGTAGCCTTTAGATAAATCAGGTCTTGCAACACAGGAAGCACTTGAAATAGTCACCCTTTCCTAGTGGAAGCCAGCCCTGCGCTACACTCTTGCAGGACATTTTTACTGCTGTTGCACCTGGTCATGCTGATTCCTCCTTTCCCTTTCCCTGTCCCCATCACACCAGCATTCCCAGGTGGCAGGACTGTCTTTGCAGCAAGACTGCCCATCATGAAAAGCACCTTTTACCCCAGCTCATCTCCTCCAGCCCTCGAATTGCAGGGGTATGGCTGTTGGGGGGTACCCCTGGGCTTTGGGATGCTCCCAGAGTCCATCACAGCAAGGGGTAGCCCCAGGGGAAACTGTCCAGGCCAGGTCAGGACTTCACAGCTCCCCAAAAAGAGGCAGAGTTTTTTCAGATGTATTCTCTAGAACTGTTATGGCAAAGGTGCTTTTTCTTAAACTATACCATAATGCACTTGCAGGGTGGGAACGGGAGTAACTGCTGCCCAAAACCCCTTACTCCTGCCTTCTAATTCCCAGGTCTCTCGCTGTTGGATAGGGGTGTGTGTGTGTGCGCTTACTTAGCTTAAGAAGTATATGCAGTATTTTACAGTTCAAAGGAGGCAAAGTCATGCCCTCACAGAGCACGCACTCTTCCTTTTGCATACATAAGTATCTATCGTATTTATTTTACAGAGACCTACTCTGTGAGTTTTTGCTTTTAAGTTTTGGACATCATGAAGAAATCCTCCTCTTGTGAGGATCTTGTATCTTCTCTAATAAAAATAACAACACCTTTTATATAACACTGTGTCTGTCTCACTGGTTTACAAGTATGATAAATTGTATTTTTAATGCATCTTTCACTATGTCACCGCCACTCTGCCAAAGAATCCATCTCCATTCTGTACAAAAACTAGTGTCCTTTCACTTGTGTTTGTGTACATGTGTATTTTAGGCACAAGCAAGATAGCATGTATAGCATATAAATAGTTAATTACCTTGTCTGAATCTTTTTTTTAGAGGCTTACATTCTTTTAAGCCTACAAATTTTAACCTCAGGGATTAATGGTGCAAAAAAAACCAGTGTAAAGCTGGAAACAACTCTAGAAATTTGTTCTGAACGTCTCATGCTGAAATTAAGAAGCTATTTCCTCTGAAAAACCATGGAAGCAATAGATTTTGAAGATTTCTTTCCAACACTGAATATGACTTCAGAATAGCAATGACAGTGACTGGGCAGTGAAGAGCTCTTAGACCAAAGGAGTTTCCCAGAGCCCTTCAGAAGGCGGCACAGGCTGCTTCCTACTGCCTCATATTCCTGATGAGAGTCCGGTACATGCCTTACGCAGTTTCCAGGAATATCTCCAGATGGGTTCCCAGCACATCTTAATGGAAATGTCAGCTCATCATTTCAAGAACTGACTATAATGAGGCTCTGAAAAATGCTGTAGTTTGTGCATTTCTTTCAGCATGGAAATATTTCTATTCAGCCACGGGAGAGCCATTACAAGGGCAGTTCACCCTTGACCAGCTCCATCAGGGATAGCCTATCAGCAGATCCGTTACGTGATTGAAACATCCTTGATGAGCATTATTCATTTGGAGGGATGACCCAAATACTTCAGCCACGACCCTTTTTGCCTGTGTGTGTGGAAGCACTTTGGGTCATGTGGAAGCAGAAAGGTTTGTGGTTAAAGTTCAGGCTGGAGCAGCAGGGGCTTGGGCTGTCAGCACCAGGGGCTGGAGCTGCTCACTCCTGCACACACGTGTGGCGCAAGTGTTATTTTGCCCCACATGCTGTTTCCCCGTGGTGCCTCATCCTCTCAAAGGCATATTTGACTATCTATAAGCACCATTCCTAGATGCTACAGTGAAAAGCACGATACCAATTCATTCAGTGCTTAACTTCCCTGCTGAGACTGCCGATGAAACTGCTAATTAATTCTAATTGTCACAGGATTTTTGTGCGTATATCCTATATTTATAGCTTGTTGGCTTTTACGTTGACATTTTAGGAGATTAACCCATTTTGTATGTAATTAATACTAATAGTGGGGAAAAAAAAAAAGAATGCGGTTATCTACAAAGCAATTAGCCACAGAAAATGATCTTTTACTTACAGATGTATTCATGTGTGTATGTGGTCAGTATATTAATAGTCTGTGTAATATCGACCATGGGCCATTTTAAAAAGGGGACAAACAACCTTGCATTTTGACTGTCTGCAGTATTTTTCCAGTGCAAATGTGACCTTCATAAGTGATCTCAGCCAAGTGGCTGCAAAGAAGCCAAGATTCTGCACTGAGAAACAACCTGGAGTAGAATGTCCCCATGCCCATGCCCTGGTTCTCTTCAGATTCTCCCATCAAAGGCATGGGTTTGACCCTCACAGCAGAACAGCATCAGATTGTTACTCCTTATGTCTTGGGGGAAAATCTCCCATCTTTTACATTAACATTGCTGAAGAATTCTCTATGGATTTGGACAAATTATTTTATTTACCAATTACGCTAATCCTTCCAAGTGTTGTGATTCCGCCTCCCCATTTATTGCTGGAGGGCCATGGTCAGTCTGACCATACAGAGCTGGCTGATGCCATCTTACCTTGAAGAAGGTCATTGTGGATCCGTCTCTAACAGCCCCATACTCTATCTTGGTTTGCTTTGCCAAATCGTCTGCTGAATCGATGGGGGATTCCATCCTCTCCACGGTCAGGAAGGCAGCCAGGTTGGCAGTATAGGATGAGATTATGATTAAGGTGAAAAACCACCATATTCCTCCAACTATTCTGGTAGAAAGAGCTTTGGGCATCAGCTCTGATCCTGTTACAATATCATCAAAACAATAACATTAAAATGATTCTGAAAGATGCCTTTCCTGATACCACAGACTGTTCTTAGGCACAGAATGCTTTTATGAGCTGTAGTATGATAAAATGATTTAAACAGTAATCTCACAGATGCACAGCTAACATGTATAATGGTAACACACTGCGAAGGGGATGTATGCCATGATACATGACAAATGGAATTATCCTTGGGTCTAAGCCCCATTACATCTCTGAGCTAATGCTTATTGTGATATTATCCTCTTACATGCCCAGCAAGCTATATTAGTATTTTTGTCTGTTTCCTGAATTCCTTTTTGCCACTGTACTGTAATCAATTTTTTAATCAGAGATCTTTAGCAGAATGTTTTTCTGCTTACAAGCTACCTGGCAGAAATACCTTACAAGAGAAACCTGCCCTGTGCATCTTATCGACATTCCTAAGCAGCAACGATCAATATGGTTCCAGGAAACTCATCAGCCTGTGGGAACCTGAGCTCAAAACCCAGAACACGTCTTCTTACAAATGTATGGTTTCCATTTGAAAATTCAGTAGGTGAATGGACGTATCCTTTGGATCTACAGGGCAATGCAAAGTTTTGGACAGTGTATTTAACACTCATTATTGCTGAAAAGGTTTTAGCAGATCTGCCTGCATGTCACACTGACTAAGAGAGTGATCCACCATTGTCATAAAACCCCACAGAACAGCACAGTGTTAAGTGCACAGCTTCTAAACAGCTCAGACAAACAGTATTTAAACCACCCAGGTTCTTGTATCTCTAAGCATTCTGATACAAGTTTTGTGCTGTTTTTCCTAGAGGCATCCCCACTGAACTTAGCTCATTATGTGGGATTCAAGGGTCTGGCTCAGCAAAGCACTTAGGCAGCCACTTGAATACTTTTGACTTCAAAGTTAAGCCTTTGCATAATTATTTTGTTCATGAAGGATGGACTTAAGAAAGTACTTAAGTGCTTGTGAATGGAGATCTCAGCATGTCAAGCTTTTGATATGACAAACATATTTCTATTACTGGAAAATGTGTTGACATATTATTTCTCCCCAGCTATTTAATGATTTCTGTAAGAAATTTGAACATGTTACAGAGAATATTTTCAGACTTTGCAAAAACTCTGAATGTGACTTTTGGGGCAAAGACAAAAAACTTAAAAACTTTCCAAACAACCAGCAAACAGATTTAACTTAGCTTTGTAAACATATAGACATGTCTCTTAAAGGTCAAAGCTAAGCATAGCCCAAGGGTTTGAGTAGGTTGACAGAATTGCCAAACTGTGAGAGCAGATGCTCTGCCTGTGCAGCCCTGTGCAGCCCCGGTGCTGCACAGATTTCAAATTAAGCCAGCAGTCTAAAAGCAAAAGCTCTCACTTGAAATTTTCAAGCCCCAATGTACCCCTTTCAAGAGCTGTAGCTCTATCTGGGTTTATGTTTGCAGTCTGTTGTGCTTTCTTGCTTTTCAGATTTTCAGATTTTTTTTTTTTCAATACAGTGAAACCTTTTCCTTTTTTGTATTGCTGCTCTCTGGAAGAGTGTGTGTTTATTTCTAAGCTGGGGTTGACCTGCAAAAGCTGGCTTCTAGGAGTGCTGATTCAGGTCATCCTGAAGGTATTATTTTTTTTTAAGCTTAGACAACTATACATATATAATTTCTACACTTGGACCCTGATGTAATACCTTGCTCTGTCATATACATCCCAGTAATGCATAATAGCCAGATACCTTGCAGATATCTTAACAAGCAACCATGAAATCTGCCAGCACAGCCTTACAGCGGCACAAGAGAGTAGGCGGAGAAGCCCTGTGTGCTGAATTTGCGGGGTGAGATGCCAAACCTCCTGTGATTTCTTCTAGCAAAAAGTTGTTTGTGAAAAAGCAGCAGAATACATTCAGGTCAATTAAGCTTGAGACACCAGAGTCTATTAATTATGCAGTGAGCTACTGTTTCGCTTTTGTGAGGTGCTGAGCACACTCTGCTCCCAGCCGAACCGAGCAGGCCCAGCATCTCTTTTGATCACTGCCGTGACTGTTTCAATGTTCACCTTTTTGAGGGCCTCGATTCCAGCGAAAAGCATTAATACATGCTCCGTGCTTACTGACTTTGCCCTGAGCACTCTCCTTAATGGGATAGTCCTAGTCTGACCCATTGCCTGGCTGAACTGGGGCTCTGATAGATAGCTTGCCTTTCTGAAAGTGGTAGTTTCTCTGGATGGATTGGATGAAATGTGTCCTGTTTGGATGCTTTCAGAGTATGCATAACACATCTGAGACTTTCAGAGGGAAAGCAGAGGAAGTAACGCCTAAATAAAAACGTCGCTAGCAAGACTCGGGGTCAGAGACAATACTTGCTGAAGTCTTTCTAGTGCCTTTTTATGGCAGACATGACAGCCAATCCTGATCCAGACTTTGCTCACGCTCTGTAGAAAGAGAAAGTCTGATCATCACATTTTAAAATTTAATAACAAGTGGCTTCCAATCAAGCATAACAAGCAGCTGCTGCCAACAAGAAAGAGCGTAACACTAGATGCAGAGTTTCACAACCATTCACATCATGTTCAAACTCTTCACGTTAACAATGATGCACTTACAATCACACGCACCACAAGTTCATACATGGAAACATTTGTGTTGCCTTACAAATGTTTTTCTTTCTTTCTTTCTTTCTTTTGTTTTGTTTTTAATCTTCTTGAAAGACAAGCAGAGTCTGGTTGGGGCTGACTGTCATGTACCCAAGGTAGTGGTAACGAGCAGACACTGCATCCCACAGTTTGCTGTGGATGATGGTAAACTCCAAAAAAAGGCAGTACATCAAAACACAAAATCCTGGGGCACTTTCACACACAGGGCAATCACAGTAATATACACACACCTGCCTGATACTGTAAAACCTCAGCCTGTGTTTTACTGATAAATTGGAAGGAAAACAAAACAAAAAAGCAAAACAGAACAGCTCTTCCTTCATCCAACCTCCTTCGAAGTAATTTGTATGAGAAAGCTCTATATCCTGTCAATACATTAGTGCACCAATAAAAACAAGTGCATCTTGGGTACAACACAAACTTTATTCTCTACCATATCTAGGAAAAAAATCCTCCTCTTTGTTTTTACTGCTACTCATGTCTGTTAAAGAGGGAAGAATAAACTGTACCTGGATGAATGCAGAGATGGTTTTATATTCCTTACTTAAATGTTTAGGAATTTAATACCAAGGTACTGCTGGGCTTTCGTCTGGATTGCCTTTTGGTTGTTGTCGTGGGGTGGGGTTTTTTTGTTCAGCTTTGATTCAACTTGAAATGTTTGTCAGAGAATATTTTCTTTCTTTTCAGTGGACCCCAGTTTTGGTGAATAGTGATTTAATTGGAAACCTTAGAACATACATGCCATAAACAAGTGTGTTTAGTACACATATCTGTTTGACTTCCCATATGGAGTAAGCTTCACTGCCCTTCCTTGTCAACTGAGTAAAATGTCAGCTGTTTCCAAAATCATCAGCAACAGGGACTTGTGACTGGGTTAAGTTAATGCTTCTAGGGTTGGATGCATTTACAGAAGGATGGGACTCATACCTGCAGAAAAGCCATAAAAAAAGAGGTTTGGTTTTGGTTTTAAACAAAATGTTTGACAAATGCCAACAAACTTAACAACCCTTCTGAAGAAAGAGCATCTTTTTTTTGTTTGGCAGTTTAAACAGTTTTTCTAGGGTAGCTAAGGCTGTTACTATTTCCGTTGGGGTGGAGCCCAATATTTTCCTGTTGCCAAACCTCTTATACCAGTAAACTCAACTTCAGCACCAAGCACTTCATATCCCTCTCGTGATTATTTTACGTTTCAGGTCCAGAAACTCCCGTGTGGCCCTCTCCACTCCCCTTTCTCTGAGATGCTTCCCCTCCTTCCTCCTGCTTGTAGCCCTATTCTGGGTTTCACAGGTTCCCCTCCTCTGCCTGCTCCCGGTTGCAGTGGCATGACGTTTTCTTCCTTTCTTCTATTGCTTAGTTTCTGAGATCAGGTTTTACAGTATATGTTGTAATTACAGAGGGTGGAGTTTACCAGCACAGAAGCCCTTGAGCAGACTGTGGGACGTGTGCGATAACGAAGTGTAACCGGTGTACCTTGCTGCATGAGAGCTCCAACTCCAAACCAGAAACTATTTAGTAAAGTAAAATTGTTTTCCACCACATCTGAGTCTGGGTTGCACGGGTGGGGGTTATACCATTCATATGGTGTAAACCTGTGGCAGTTAACAGAAACAATCTGTAAACATCAAATAGAGTACACACAGTGACACCAAACCTGCTGAACAACGCACAAAGGGAGGAGGTTAATGAAGGAAACAAGAAAAAGAAAACCTCAGCTGAAAGGCTGTCCACGGGACGTCTCGCAGCTGCCTTGTGCAAGCTGTGGAGCCGTGCTGCAATGCCAGGAGCTGTTTTCACAGTCCCGGATCTAGCACGGGGCTACTCCCTTACTCCTCCCGCTCTTGGGTGAGAGCCCTCAAGGGTGAGACCGCTGCAACGCCCCACGGCTTCCCTGCCTGCACCGCTGATGGACAGATAGACATTTGCAGGGGTGGGCGACAACTGGAAGCCACGTAGCTGCTCCTTGGTAAAACGTTTAGAAAATAATGAAAGAATAGCAGCCCTCTAAAGGCAACCATCATTAGCTGTCGGTAGTTGAGATGCTGGATGCTGAACATGCTCTCCCTGTGCAAGGCTGCCACAGCAGCGGAAAAAAAAATGCTGCCGATCGTTTGAAGGCGCTCAGGAGTAATTGCAGTGCCTGAAAGCCATTGGGTCATGTTGTCGGCGTTGCAGGGAGAGATTTACACAGAGGATTGCCTTTAACAGAAGAACTCTGCTATATTCCCCACGCACCGTCCTGCAGTTGCAAACCGTGCTCCTTCTGCTCCGAACAACACTTGGCAGAGTTATGTTAAAGACTGTTTCTCCCCAAGGTACCTTGCCTGCTGTTGCTTCCCACTGCTGCGTGGCTGCTGCATACTTCCTCATGAAGTTTATGAATATAGCTTTAATTGACAATGTCATGCCAATACATTTTAATCACTGTTTCAACAATATAATTAAGCATCAAATTTATGCACGGTTGCAAGCAGAGTGCCTTGCTTAGCTGAAGTAATGGACTCTGATAGTAATGAACCCACTAATTGAAACAGTATGTAGCTTAGGATGCTATTAGCTGCACAATATTACCATTACTAGCATGATAGTGTTAAAAATTGCAACAAAAGACACAGTTTTCAGGTTCAGAATACAACAGTTCTGCATACACCAGTTAAAGAAAAGCAATCACCAAGTTATAAGTCCCAAATTTGTGTTAGAATAATGGAACCAACTGTTGTGTCGTAAGAAAATTGTTCCCAACTCAGTTCGTGTGCACGTGGGAAGACACATCCTTAACAAGAGACCCAGAATTATGACCTGGAGGTTTCCTGAGCTGCCAACTGCCATAGAAGTGAAGAGGTCCTGTACTGAGTGTTCACCCACAGGGTCCTAGAGTGTTAACATGGGACAATAAGAAGATGTACGAATAACTCTGCCTGACCTGGCTGGGAAGCCCAAGGCTGGGATCTTGCATCATTTCACGTTCAGTAGGTTGGACACAAATGTCTCCATCACCAGAAGAGCAAAAAGGCAGATGCTAGAAAGTGGCAATGAAACACTGGCAGCAAAACTCTTGCTGCCAAACTGGAAAGATTTTTATAGTACTGGGTATATATTTCAATGTGGTAGTAGGGTGTATATTTCTTTTTCACCTTGAAACAAAAACTGGTTTTCTTATTGTGTTTCTGTTGCTGTGCTGAGCTCTAAGAAGAGGCTGGCTTACAATTCTGCTTGATTTCACTGCTCGGGCCTTCTGTTTTCCTGGCCATTTTCCCCTGATTTTCTCCCTCTTCAGACCTTCAGCAGTAGCTATGCTGAGGTTTCTGATAAAGATGAGATGCTCAAGGTCTCATAAGCACCTTTTTATACAGGTTCTGTGTGACTTTATTCACCAATGATGGTTACCTCAGCTATCTATCTGTACCATCATTGACATCAACAGCACAGCTGATATGGCATTAGCAATAAAGGGAAGAAAATGCCTTATTCATTCACTTCCAGTGTACTTAGGAAAAGAGCTTTGTCAGTCTGTAACCCTTCACAGTGATAAAAACTTCAGTGTTTGAGTTTAAAAATTAATATAACAATGACAGGGCTACATAAGGCTCAAAGACAAATGAGAAATTATTCAGCTGCTGAAAAGTCTGAAGAAATAACAGGAAGATTATCCCAGTCTATGAAAATTATTCCCAAGTATTTGTCTTCCATGAACTGATGTCAAAATACTGTTAACCATTTAATTTACTGTGACAGTGTTAAGAAGTGGATGCTTCCTGAGGTTCATAAAACCAATCTAACCCATATTTCCTGAATCACTTGGCAAATCTTACTGAAACCTTGACATGTTTGGAGACGTGAGCAGGTCTAGATATGGACTGTAAGAATGGCTTAGCTTCTTGGAGTAAATTAAAAATTATAAAGTCTAAAGCAAATTAAGCTGACATGAACACAGTTTTGTATACTTCAGCCTATATAGTTGATCTAATCAGGCACTGGTTTTAATCATCAGTTCAAAAAAGGCATTTATGTCAGAAAAAAATTAAACAAGAAAATTATATTAACTGTTTTGCTGAACTAGTGTGTTCTTCTCTTTTCCTAAAATAGGCGGGTTATAAGAATGATATGGAAACTTGATATATGTGTTACAAGTCATGTTTTGTGCTGTGTGTTATGAATGTGTGTGGGTCTACACCTCCAATGACATTTAAGGCTTTTAGCTAATTTTAGCCACATCTGACAAATAGGTAGAGGCCTTAGAGGTTATTATGCTCATGCAAGTATTGTGAAACATTGCAGTAGTAGCTCCACTAGGAGAGAAGCTGCAGGATGAGTTCACAACTCATTACGTATCAGTTAATGCGCATGGGAAAGATCACCTATAAATCCTTCAGCTGCAGGGAAAGCAAACGCACAGACAAACAAACTTCAACTGGCGACCACAATCCACCATGAGACACAAATCTGTAGGGAAATCAGGCTTCATTAGTTATGCTGCTGCTGAAACTACTGCTTTTTAGAAAGATTTCAGAAACAAACCATAACACAGTTACACAGGGTGAACCTATGAATTTACCCAAAGGCTACACTGTGATTTGGAGCAATATTTAACAGCCAAGAAAGAAAAGCAAACAGGTTTCACAGCCGATGATTTGTAAGCGCTGTGCATTTCCCTTTGGTTTGCTTCTGGCCATGCGTCTGTGTGTAGGCAGCTCTGTGAGCAGACAGAGGACCCTGATGCTTATTTATTCTTGCAAACTTGATGATGTTATTTTAAAAAATAGAAGCACTGAGGATAACGCGGGCTTTGTTTTCCCTTCTGCCTGTTCTGAGGTGGAGAGAACTGTGGGATGTTTTTAGTCTTGGCACACAACTGCAGAAAAGTCAATCTGTCACAGTTGAGCAGATTTAATATTAGTCATGAATGAGATCATGATTTGCGTACAGTAAGAGTTATTATTTATGGTACAGTGAGCCACTGCAAGAGCTTGTGGGAAGTCATGACTAATTGTATGCAGTCCCATTGCTGCCAGGGGTGAATAAACTCTTTCTTTTACCTAGGGCCAACACTAATAAGTTAACTCATGACCTCTCCTTCTCCAATTCCCTCCTCCTTCTTCACATTCTCAGCAATTTAAAGGAAAAAGCAAATCCCACGAATTTCTGTACTTTGGTACCAGTATAGAAACATGCAAACAAGCAAAGTATTCACATATATTGTCCACCTGGAACAAGGGTTGTTACAGTGGACCACGGAGAAATGTATGCCAGAGGCCAGTCACTCTCAGCAGAACTGCTCGTGTGAATAAAGGTTTTGCAGGGCTGTGTCTTTTGGCTAAAGGAAAACAGTGAATTGGAGGAAAAGGAGCAAGAGCTTAATTTGACCTGGCTCACACAGAAGTGGAAGTCAGGCACAATGTGCTGTATTATCAAGAACTAATGATTCAGATTACAATTATTTTATGACCTTTGAATGAGGTATATGAACACATACATTGGAATACATACATTATTGCTAACTTCTTAAAGTTGAATATGATCATTCGCAACAAAAACTGCAGCATTTCTGTTACTTGTTGTGATGTGAATGTGTGACTTCCAATGATACATCACTTAATTTCTTATATTTTGTAATAGAAATGTTTTCTCGGGCTGTTTTCCATATGCTTTATTAATGTGGAATATATTGTTGTATATGAAAAACAATATATAACAGAAGTGAGGAAAGGCTTCATTAGAGATTGTCAGTAAAAAGAACCAAAACATGAATACCTGTGAGGCACTAATAAAAAAATTAGTTTTAAATTTTAAAAAGGAAAAAATGAAGAATCGGATGAGATCAAATAAACAGAGCTGGAAATGAAATTCCAAGGCAACTATCTGAAGAAAAGGACAATAGCTATGCATGTTCGGAGTCCAGGTTTATTCAGGAGTATAGAAAAAATTAGGCCTCAAATGACCAGTTTTGTCTGACAAGTTTCTAAGTTCATTTTCTTTCGTGCTTAGTTTGCTCTTGTTCAAAGCTCTACAGCAACGAAGTCCCAGACTGTGGTCCATGGTTTCTGAGGCCACGATAAGTAGCTTGTATCCAGTTTGTGAAACCATATCCACTGTCTAGTGTTTTTAAGGTAAAGTTCAATGATAAAGGTATAGAGTGCTCTGCTGAAACCTCTGGAGATGTGACTGTGGTCTACTGGTCCAGAGAAATTGTGGTGCACCTGCCTTTGAGAACATAATGAGCTTTGGCCTCATTTGGAAAAGTGGTGTGTACGTGCTTATTTCCTGCTGGTTTTGAATGGGGACTTCACAGGGAGCCTGCCACTGACAGGCAGGGTGCACCTCAAGACAGTGCTGGGAGAGAGCCTTGGGTATACATCACCTTGCAGAATGTCCCCTCAAGTTCCCAGTTATATTATCTTGTATTTTCAAGGGGAAATTAGCTGAGCTAATTAACATCCTTCAGCAAAAATATGTTCACATCCTCTTTCTTACCTTTTAACTGTAAGCACTGTTAGTGGAAAAGAGAAGTGCCTACATGCAATATAAACTGCTTTTCAGCATGTAGTCTGCTGGGGTGTTGTGTACTGACAAAGACAGGCTGACACATTTCATCGGATATTTCTTTCCGTTCAGCCCTTAAGGAAAGTAAAATTTCATCACATTGCAATACATAAAAGTGATAGCAGTGTTGATGTGAAAATACCAAGAGACTTTCTAGAATGTTATGTTTTTGGACTGGATAAAACCCTTAGGATAGTATTATACTATATCTACTTTGCAGACCCTATGAACACCTATGGGAGGAGAGGCAGTTCATGTGGATGCATCTAAAACTACATCTTCAACTTACCTTGCAATGACAAAGAGGACACAACTGACTCCAAGGCAGGCTAGGAGAACATACATCCAAATATCAGGAGAAAGAGGGTTTAAAAAGGAGAAAACACCAGGGTTTGTCCCATTGGGCTTCCGATACAAGATACTGATTCCCAGCGTCATGAAGGGCTTGGAAAAATCAATTACTTTCTCTCTTACATAGGTAATAGTGAGAGGAGCAACGGCCAGATCAGCTTTCTGAAAACACAAATGGGAAAATACTCATTCTCTTTCGCGTTCAGCAAACACACTACTGTTCCTTCCCCCAAGTATTAAAAACTAAACCAAATTTGACTATATATCTGAAGTATGTGACAAGATTTAACATTGCTAGGGTGCTGTTTGGTACGTGATCACGTGTTTCCTCATTTTGCAGGCAGAGGGGTATTTGTGACTTGACAGGAACGTGGGGCTTGGTCCTGTGTAACAGGGCAGACTGCGAGCAAGGACTGCCAGAGCGTCTGGGCAGGGACTACATCCACAGATCAGAGTCTGCCACAGGGCAGTGGTGAGCTGGCAGCTCAGCCTTTGCCATTGGCATTGGTAGCCAAGGACCTGTGGTAGCTCAGTGCCTGCTGCCCCACCGCAGATGGAGGTTTCCTCCAACACCCGCAAACTAGTGGTTCAGACGTACTGAAATGACTTTCTACTCTGACAAATGGCAATAAAGACAGATCAGTGGCTCTAAAAAAAATGAAAACTAAAGCAAACATTTCATTTGGGCTGGTTTCATATAAAATACCACAGGTTAAAGGAAAATGAAGAGAGAAGGATTCAATCTTACATGATCTATGAGTTCTTTGACCATCCCATTCCACTCTCCTTTGTCATTCTGGGCTCCATATTTACCATCAGAAACTAGTTTGACCTCATAGATGAAGCCTAAAATATTTGACAGCTCCTTTAGTAAGTCCAGGCAATAACCCTCAAATCTGTCATTTCCATACAAGGGCTTGTCAGACTTCTTGTACATAACATAGGGATCTTCCTATAGAAAAAGACAGTAGACATGTAGCAAGAGAAATGAGGTTTGTTTCGGATTATATCAGTTTCTCTAAATTATATTAACATTTTATAAATGGATTGCAATTAGATGGAAACCAGTAATTTACCGTGTCCATTAAAAGCTGTTTTAGGTGTGTTAACAAATTGACTGAATCACTTAATGATAAGCACAAGGGCCCTAATTTTCAGTGGAACAGACCGTTCACAGCTCCCAGGAGCTTTAATTAAAGTAGTGCTTAGCAGCTCCAAAATCATACCCAGATCTGTACTCTACATTGTCCAACCCTAAGGGACAGGAAGGGATATTGAAGGAGAGAGAAGCCTAACTAACAGAAAAAAGAATCATAAGGGGAACCTAAACTTTTATATACGGTGAGAAATAAATCTTTATTGAAAAAAATCTTCAAATGTACAAAATAGCTGAGGTGAGCAGGTATTCACATGATAGAATGGAGAACAGCATAGGTAGGTTGCAAAGTACCTTGTTGCTTTTCTTTTGAAAGGATTTTGGGTAGAAGAAGATCTGGGCAAGCAAGTTTCTGCAGTTTAATGTGGCAAAAGACCTCTGGCAACAGAAAAGGAGTATAGAGGGAGCCTTTGAGCTCTTTCCCTCCTCCTGGGGAATCAGGCAGAATAATTGAAAAAAAGTGGCATTACTGGCCAGGGAGAAAGCACCGCAGGGCAGAACAACTCATGAATACGCAGCTGCATATTTTGCATTTATCATAGTAAGAACATACCTCAATCTGTCTGTCCACTGTTTGCTACTTTCTTTCAGCCCTCTTCATCTCATTTTCAGTAAAAAGGAAGGCTGTATAAGTCCTGACTACAAAGCTGAATATTTGTGTGTGTTAATTCTTCTGGGAAGAAAAGTATGCAGGGTTCGTCTCTGAAATATTGAAGTAAGCTAAACAATTTTGGAGGCGGAGGTTCCCGAGAGTCTTTCATTGGCAGTGGGGTATTTTTGAATCAATCTTGTGGATAGATGAATGTGTATGTCGATTCTGAGTCTAAATCAAAAAATTTGCTTGAAAACAGGCTAGTTTTACAGAACGTTGTTTAGTGTGGAGGAAAACAGCTGTGGAGTGCAGGGCAGACATGGCAAAGGTGGCCACGGAGAGCCCCACAACCCACCATCGGCAATGCCTGCATCCTACAGCGTGGCTGGCGGCGTCACCTCCACCCAGCGAGACTTACCAAAATGGTGGTGACAATAAGCGTCCGGTTGGCCAAGGAATCCGTGATGTTGGTCGATTGGCCCTTGTTGCTGTCTGTCATGTTAAGGCCACTGTATGAGTTCCAAACCCCAATCTGCACAGGAGAGAGCAGGTGAGCAGCTGGGCAGCTGCAGTGAGCTGAAATATTTCCCTAAACGCTCACCACCTAGGAAGAGGGCACTGGCTCTAGTCACCACAGAAAGAGACACCAGCAGTACGAAATGCTAGAGAAGGGAAATGGCTGTAGGTCTGAGTAAGGCAGCAACATCAAATGGCTGATTTAGAAAACACAGGGAACATACTGCCCTTTCAAAAGCAGGTGGAAATGAATAAGCTGTAAGAGTATGAGGCATGTCAATCCAGTGGTGTGTTAGCTAATTTGCTACAAAAGTGGAACATACTGACTTTTTTTCCTGCTAAAAAATGTCAAATGTCTAGTTTTACGATTTTTTAAAAAAAATTTTGTAAATCGTAGAGTTGAAACATATGGCAAGACCTTTCTTTTCCAGTACAACAGACTAAAAGCTTGAATAAATATGTTAAAGCAGATTGATGGATACACTGGCCTCTTGCTTCCGCTGTGCCTTCAGCAGGTCTAGCAAAGATTATTCTGTCATTTCTTGACTACTACATATGACAGAGTTAGCAAGGTGATACCATTTCACCCACTGATCCATATTTGCTCAGTAAATATAAGTGGCCAAAGGCAAATTCCTTTCTAGCCCCAGAGATAGTGAAGAACTGCAGTATTTAATGCCCAAACCAAAGCCTCAAGGGAAAGATCTTCATGATTTCAGTCGATTTGGATCTACACCTTGTGAAGGCAGAAATAATAACCAAGTTGATTTATTCAGATATATATTTACCTAACATAAACACAGTCTGAAAGCATCTTCAGGGTTTTTTTGCCTTTAAATTTACATATGCAGCATGGCTGAGGGCTGTTGTGAGAAAACTCCAGGCAAGGGCCTGGCTCGAGCAGTTTGGTTTCTGTTGAACATTTGTGGAGAGCACCAGACGGATGCCTTGGGGGTCTGACATTAGCCATCCACAGAGCCCTTTGCATTGCCGTGCTGCTCTGCCAGCATGCTGCAGCTCTACCCGGGAGGGATCCGCTTTCAGATCCTCTCTGTTGGGATTGCCAGCAAAGCTGCCAAGTAAGTCTAAGACAAAACCCACTGACTTCTCC
Source organism: Scopus umbretta (assembly GCA_013400535.1). Taxonomy (NCBI): domain Eukaryota; kingdom Metazoa; phylum Chordata; class Aves; order Pelecaniformes; family Scopidae; genus Scopus; species Scopus umbretta. The sequence continues at coordinate 8,829 of VZTL01023129.1, read as the reverse complement.
TGTGTACCGAAGGTCTCTATCTGTCCTCAGATGCTCAGTCACTTCAGACCCAGGCTGGACTCTTTTTCTATGATTGTTAGCTGAGGCAGAGATGGTGTTGCCTTTGTACCAAACCCAGCAGATTAGTTTGTGCCTGCTGAGCATGGATTTCTGGTAATGACTGTATAATTTCAAACAAACTTGGTGTTTTTGTCCCTGGGTGCCATTGCTTTCGCCTTTCACAGACTTTTTTTCCAGAGTATGCTTAATGGGGATAGTCATGCCATTTTTAAAAAATTATTTTTTCAAGCATTTATCAGTCATTCCCTTTGTTTCCAAAAATAGATCAGGTCGGGAAACTGATCTGGAAAGTACACACAAAATAAAATGTTGGATATTATGATAGCCTGTGCCAGGAATATAGTAAATAACCAGTGTCCTTGACTTTGCACCAAGGTGGCTGAGTTAATCAAAAAGCTGTTCTGCTCGTTGTTACTGACTTGATATGCTTTTATCAGCTGACAGCAGGGAAGAGGAGAACAACCATGAAGAACATGGAGCGACACAGTCACAGTGCATACAAAATACACCAGGAGACCACTCTAAGTCAGGATAAAAGAATGACACCGCAGGTCAACCTTGATTAGAGCAATGGAGGAGGTCGGAGTGGCACTGGAAGAATGAGGCCAAGGTAGTACATCACTATGGTGGATCCAGGGGATTTATTGCAGTTTAGTGACAAGTTTGAGAGGTGTCATATGCCCTTCTCAGCAAGCCTGTGCTCTGAACCAATTGTAATTTGGTTTAAATCAATTCAGCATAACATGAAATGCCTAGAGTCAAAAGCGAGATTGGTTCAATAGCGTTATGCATGTCAGTTAGGATGATCTATTCACCAGTAATGAGGGAAATGGGGGCCTTGGTGCCTTAGCCCGATTCACTGACGATTAAAACAAGATTATTAAGTATGTGCTTTATAAGAACATGAGAAGAGTGCTATAGGATGTTTTGCACTGGTCTACTCTGTAGCATTAAAATCCTTCTCAAAACAACACAACACCAAAACCTTTTAAAACTGTATATGTGGGAGGGGTGGGAAATAATAAGGTCTGTGTGAAATACATAAAAAATATAATTCTAAGGGTTATAAGAAATTTTTATCTTTTGACTCCAGAACACTTTAACCATGGTAAATGCAGCTGTTATCTTCTCCTTACAGAATGGTAACTGTGGGTTGTACCTCCAGTGGGGAGCAGCACATGTTGATGCTTGTCTCTGACTCCCACATTGGTGCCTTATCCACCAGGCAGAGGCACCTCACATTAAAAGAGGGCTGAGATTCCTGGGATAGTTTAGATCTTTTATAAAGAAGCTTAGTTCCAATTTCTGTGTGTTAGTGAATGACAGCATCCACTTAATCATCTATATTATTTTCTGTAAGGAGCTAATAACACACTTGTCAAAATTTTGAGTCAACAATGCTCGAACATTGCCTGCGCAGCAGGCATTCTGTGGGAAGCAAAAAACCCAACTATGCACGTTAAAATAGTCCTTGCTGATGATGCTAATACTCATTCAAAATGGTGCAAATTTACCACTCATGGTGAAACCTAGGTGAATCAGGAATGATAACAGCTCAGAAAAGTACTGCTTTTGCTGCAGCCAGGAGCCTGTACTCTAAGAGGAGGAAAGCACAGCTCCCAAGAAATAAAATAGTAATTAAAAAAAAGATTTTGGTGAAAAAGCTGAATTCTGCCAAGGTATTTGAACTATTTGGAATTATAGTGTCTCAACCTGGGACAAAACTTATTCTACCGGAAAAATTCATACTCTTGGATAGACTGTTGTCTCTAAACTGCAATATGAGAGTCACTATCAAAACCCACAGGATGAGTCTGAAGACCCAGCCCAAAGGTTTTTTCCATCACCCGTCTGTGTACAAACCTTCTTCCACACTTTATATAAATGATTAGAAACCTCGCCAGCAGCCTTGGTACAGAGAAAAATAAACAGAATGCTTCATTAAAAATGAAAAGAGAACCAATCTGGAGAGCTGTGTGGGAGCAATTACATTTAAAGTCTCGATTAACCCATCAGCAGTTATCATTCGGAGTCAAGCCAGTGTACGCAGAGCAAGGGACAACGCTGTCTCCAACTGACATGAGCTGGTAGTGTTACCTGTGTTAGGGATTTTTGCACACCCACAGCAGCCACCTCCTAGGTAGCAGTGAAGGTAGCCCTGCGTTGCCCATTAGGAGCCCATATTTGCTGGCTGAGGGTTGGGGCAAGGCAATCCCACCTCCCTCCAGGGCCCCGCCAAGTCTCCCTCAGTCTCCAGCATGGGCCCTGGCTGGTGGTGGCAGCGTTCAGATGCCAGCAGCAGCACCGTCCAGCTTTGGGCTCCTTCCTGTGGTCTCTGCAAGTCAAGGAGCTCTACCTGCATTACACCTCTGCATCTTCAGGAGAATTTATAAGTGGTAAAGTAAGGAAAACAAGATTTTTTTGACATGGATTTTTTGTTCCAGAGGCATGCTTCCCTTAGCGTCTTGAAGGAATGTGAATTTTATTTATCTTTTGTTTGAACACAGAACCAGTTTCTGAAATTGTATCATGCAGAACTTTCTGTTTTCAAACAAAGATGCTACAACTCACTTAGTCCTCTGCAGTCTCACCATTTCAGCAGAATTTATGATAAGCAGTTAGGGATGTTAAGGAAAAAGAACCGATGTAATCTCAAAAACATGAAGAATTTTTAACACCTCAACTCGTGTTGAGGTTATTACTCAAGCACTTTCTTTCCTCTCTCACTCATGCCACATTTATTAAAAATAGTACATATAAGGTAAGTCTAGGTTTTATCTATATATATGAATTTACCACACCAAGTTACAGTGGCAAGAACTGAAGATAATGTGCACTTAAAATAATTATTTCCATTCAGATAATTATTGCCAGTCCCAAATTCCTATCCTACACCTCGAAATGCAAGGTACACATTGTAAAATAATAAAACAATCTTAGTAGCTCAGTTTTAACTTTGACTTAAGTAATCTTGAGAATAGTGGTTTGCACCCCAAGCACAGGAAGTTCAAGCTGAGCAGAACGGACTTTCCTACACCCCTGTCAAATTAGTGTGTTGTCATTGCTTTATGAAAGACCTCATTACCTTTTCTGTTCCTTCTTCCTTCAGGCTAATAATGTCCAAATCAAAATCCTTCCGTAAGCCGTCCGTTTTGTTGAAGGTTATGCGCCCTGTCAAGCCATCCCACCGTGCCTGTGTGAACACAAAACCACTCTTCCCTGTAACAATTAGTAGGAACTACTCTGAAGCCATAACAATTATTGCATTTTAAATTAACTGTAGCATCGAATCACTTCCAAATAGCTTTTTCAACATATGCGGCTTTGTTACTTTGACAAAAAAAACCTTCTTTGACTATTTTATTATTTAGTTTCTCTTCAATAGGTTTTGTATTTTACAATCAGGCACGAGTTTGTGAAAGTTTATATATATTGATTTACATATGTCTAGTAGTGCATATAAAAAAGATACACTGAAGAGAGACAAAGAGAGAATAAAATACGTATTACATGGGCCCAAAGGCAGGGCAGTTTTGCACTGCATAAGAATTCACTAAGAAATGAAAAAAAAAGGAGTCTGCTTTGTCTAAGCTTTGGGTTTGAACCTTGGAGTTCAATAACCTAAATCCACCAGCCTCACTGGAGTGGTCCTTTTTACCCCAGCCCAGGACCTTTTAAGTTCTCCATGACAAATGGGTAACAAATGGCTGAATGGGAGTTCCCAGAAGGTCCTTAATAAGGAAGGTAGCTAACCATCCCAAATCACCAAAGCTTTCTCCATACTTCAGCTGTGCATTTCCAAGTCTCATGTGATAGATACTGCCTTTGCTACTGAGGTCCAGAAATCCAGATTTTTCCAGGAAGACACAGACAAAATAAGAGCTTTTGTCATTCTTGCTTGATTTCTTGGACAGGTTGTGAACAGATGTCCCCCACTGGCATTGGATTCCTAATGTCCGGGACTTTACTGAATTGTTACACTAATCCCTACTCAGTTTGCATCTCCAAGGAAGAAGACACAAGTTCCCAAATAAGCAATCAAGGTATATCATTCCTAATAGGAGCACTGCCACTGCCTGTGCTCACAGGTGTTGATGGCACAATGATGATTGCTCTAAAAGCAGGCTTTCAGGAAAAAATCGTGTTTGAAGTACAGCATACAAGTTGCATATGATCGGTTTTGGTCCAGACAGTATTTTACTGTTCTATCATACTTAAGTGAAATCACATTTTCCTTGTTTTAAACATTAGCAACCGGAGTAAGTCAAAGTGATGGACTTCGTACATCAGTCTGTATAGCCATGATGATTCCCTGTGCTGGGGAGTGCTTCTTTGGTGCAGCAGGATCAATGTCCAGAACTAACTTCTTCCGCAGTTTAAGTTTTCTGTATCTTGTAAGCTTCCCAGCAAGCTCGCTTTCTTTTAAATGAGATCTGTCTCTCATATAGCCCCCATTTTGTCCCCAAAGATGAAGCTTATCTATAAAAGAAAGTCTCTGATGGATTTCAAATTGCAGATGATTTTTATAATCTATTTTTGGGAGCTCCCATGTTAGATTAAAGTCTTCAAAGATACAAGAAAGGCTGATGGTAAATGATGGCATAGTTTCTTCATGTATCAGCCATATAATTCTTAAATTGCAAGCTTTTTCTACTGCACATTGTTATTTGGTTCTTTTAATTTGTTGTAGACGGATGACATAAGGAAACGTGTATTAAAAATCATCAGATTTACAGAATGGTGAATCCCCTTCCTGCTAAATCTAAATTCTAGCAGGATTTAATCTCAGATGCTGGGGTGTTATCATCATGCGTCTCAGACAAATCTGGTGCATCTAGAATTTTGTGGAAATATAGCATGAGTTTGAAGCATGCTTAAGTAAAATAAGAACGGAAAAGCACAAATGCAACAAACTTGCTGTGAGACTTTCCATCTTAATGATGTGGGAACATATGAAAATCTCAGCTGTAAACAGTGAAACGCTTGTGGTTTTGTATGCTGATATAATTAAGATAGCAGGATGGAACACATATGAATGCATTTCATTATATAATATCTCTTCTCCAGTCTGTCTTTTTACTACTCTGACATGATCCCCATCTCTTACTCATAAAGATGGCACATTTTTTAAAATGTGATCTTTAGAGATCAATTCCTCCTCAGAGGGCAATTTGCTTCTGTGAAATGCTCACATTTATTGATTACATATCAAATGCTCAGCTTCTCTGCTAACGTGATATGATCTTGAATAAAGGAACCAATATGTTATTTTTGGAAACGGTATTAGGAGCCTGCACCTCCATTCCTGTAAAAAAGCTTTCTATGGTGAAATGCTAGCTCACTTTTGAAAATAGGTGCTTCTACCCCAACCATAAAAAAAAAATGGAAGGAAAAGATGTTACAAGCTGCATAGGTGTATGCTTAAATTTCAAGGTAGCAGAGAAGTGCATATAACCTTTGTCTAACTTAAGTCTCACTTAGACCATCGAATAATGACCCAAATGTGACTTAAGTTATAAACAGGAGTCAGGGAATGTTTCTCAGAAGAGTAAAACTTAAATGTTCAAGGGTTTTTTCCCTTGTGAGGTACATGCTTCAAATACCATTTGAATTCTAAATTTTATTTCTGATTTTTATTTTATTTATTCTAAATAAAAATAAAACATTTGGGTTTAAGTCCAGTGAGCATCATTCTATTTCTGCCTTCAAGACAGTTGTGGTGCCTGTGTGTGCAGTGTGTCTAGACAGACAGGTGATGTTTCTTTCCTGATCAGAAACAAAAGTTTTCCTAAAGAAACAAAGGGAGGGATGAACTAGGAACCTACAGTACATTCCAGGCCTTCTGAAGTCTATGGTGAAACTTCCAAGCTTTTAATATGATTTGAGTCCTAATGCATAACTACCTGCTGCATGCAAAGAAAGTGAAATGTATCATTGCTTCGAAATCATTGCTGTGTGTCACCAATTCTAAATGCGTGTTGGGTAAATCATGGATGCGAGTGCCTATTAGGCGCCGTGTTCAGGCACACAGAATAGGCAGCAGTTGCACAGTTCTCAAATGCAATTAATGAACAGAAATGAAGCAGAACTTTCTGAATAGTCAGAAACAGCACAATTGTTTAACACAGCAATGAGATTTCATGCTTTTATACGCAAGTTTTATAGCAATTTTAATGTTTCTAGTGACACTCTGTGTTAAATGTTACAGGATATAATAAAAGTTGAATTGGAACCTAATCATGTAATTCATCAAAAGAAATTGCTTTTTTGCACTCTGTCCTTGCTTTAATATTAGAGGAACTAAGGGCACAATTTGAAACTCTTAGGGAGAGAATGTATTTTTGATTTTGTTTCTGTAATTCTGAGTAAAGCTTGCAGCTTAATTAAAAAATGTGATTTTCAGTGGCTTCTGTTTATAATGTCCTTTGCTTGTCTTAGATCTTATTTATACAAGGTTGCAGGCTGCCTCTGACAGCAGAACCATGAGGAAATGCTGTTGTTTCTTTCTGGAGTCTGGTTTGCAGCAGTAGGGCAATGCAGTGTTCATCTGTCGTTCAAAATAAGGTCTCACATTCTTCAATACCATGTTTCATCAGATAATTATTGTTCCTATTTCTAAGTTGTAAACATGTGATGACTCTCTGCTGTTTATTAAAATGGGGAATTAACCCAATATGTTGGTTTCAACTGGTAATTGAGAAGCAAACTATACAGGACCAGCAGTTACTCAGACACTTTCTTACTAAGCATTGAAAATGTAGTAGATAGAACAGATTACGGATAAGTCTTCAGCCATCTCTGAAGGCTGTCAGGTACCTGACATGGCAAAAATATCCAAAGCAACCTAATTAAAACTGTAAAACTTTCTATTTTTCACTACTTTGACGATTAAGATTGTGGGTAAACTACAAACTGAAATCAGGGGTTAAATATTCAAATTACAATATTGGTTTTCTTGTAAATATATTGATGGAAAATTATAACAACTGGAAAATGAAGCTGACTCAGCTTGCTATCAATTCACACTACCATCATACCATCTTTATATCAATTTCCACTTCATCATCTTGAATCAATTACTATAGCAGCCTTAGTTTCAGCCAAAGCCAATCAACAGTTCAATCACAGAATCAATTAGTTCAGCTGCTGCCAGACTTGCTGAGGTACAACAACAGGTACATTTAATATTCTGTTTCTTTTGTTTCCACCAGATCTCACTTACATTTCCAGATTGGTATTAGCAAGATATAACTAGATCAAGAGATCATAACGCACAGTGTATATAATGCATTGACTGAGTAAATATTCAGCTTTATGATATAGCCTTAATGGGATATAGCCAATTTTGTAGATACTGTATTGCACCACTGCACACAAAAGTGTCAATCTTTCTAAGACAAATTGATTGCGGTTTTATTATGTGTTTGTTTTTTCTTACTGAATATAGGTTTATCCAAATATTTCAGTCAACCATTTATCTGCCTATGGCATAATTTATCTTTCTGAGTCCAGTGTTGCAGTGACAGATACTGGATAGTTGTGTTTCAGATTAGAAAACTCTAAATTTTTCAAGGTCCTTTTTAAAGTGTTCGAAGTGCCCTGCAATACAAAAATGCAAAGGCATAATCTTATTTTAACTTTTTAAACTATTATGTTTAATAATGTTTCATAATGTGCAGACATTTCCACTCTTCTGTTATTATTCCACTTATTCCAATAACCTGTGAAATAAAACAGGTTTTCTGAACCTGTTCTTTAGACCTCCACTTGTAATTAATCCAGCAATCTTTTCAGAGTTTCAAACTGAAGTTTTAAACTTTTATTGTTCCCCCTGTTCAAAAAATAAGACCCCTCCATTTTGAACATATGTCCAGAGCTAATGTTAGAAGAAAACATCTGAGACACAAATATGCACCCCCAAAAGCAAATAAAACTGTGAATATATCACTTGCAAAATATGTGTACACACTGAATCTGCTTTAAATGGTATAAGGAGAAGCTGTCATAACTCATAACAAATTTTAAAATATATAGACAAAAGGAGTTGATCAAAATTCTGAGTGAAAAGCCAAGAAGAAAAGCTATTTTAGCACAGTATTGTGGCAGAAAATGAACTGTTCTGTTGTTCAGCTCCAAAACCGTGCAAAATACCAGGTTCAAGCCTGACTTTGTGCAAGATATTCAGCCACTTTGCATCTGCCACTGAAGCCTGAATTATTGCTTAATATGGAAGTATCATAAATTGCTGATAAACAACATCTTATGTGAAGACTATTCTTGGATATAAGTGCAACGCTAAATGACAGTCTTCATTCAAAAGCCTTACAAGTGCATCTGGGCACACAAAAGAAACCCTATGGCAATTGACTTGAGAAATTCCCAAAGTAGACAATGGGCCATATTTAGTTATTTATTTTGTAAAACAGCCTCTGTGGTTTTTTTCTTTCTTTCTCTCTCTCTTTTTCTTTTCTTTCATTTGCTGTTTATATGTAACTTGAACTTTTTGAAACCTTATCCTAAAGGCATGCAATCAGCAGTTTTTCTACAGATCTAATGGGAGCTTGGAACAGAAATTGGTTAGCTGGACTCTTCAGTATGGGAGAAGTACATTCAGAAGCTAGAGTGAAGTCTAACCAAGGATAAGAATATTTTCCTGTCTACTCAGTTCTGTCACTGGGATTATCTTGACCTTTGGTTGGTCGCTTTCCCAAGCATGTTAAAGGTAACCTACAAAGGCAAGTAATTAGATTGATTTTTTTTCTTTTTTTC
>VZTL01023127.1:2264-18212 GCA_013400535.1 Scopus umbretta | reverse complement strand
GTTTTACTTTTTTTTTCCAATTCACTCCACCATTCCACTGGGGTACGAAGGTGAGTGAGTGGCTTTGTGGGGCTTATTTGCTGACTGGGGTTAAACCATGACAATCATGAAAACAAATCACATCTGTTTAACAGGTTGCATTTAAAACTTGGTGTACTATGATTCAGGGCAATTCACAGTACTCCCTCTGACAGGTTATGTATAGTCAAAGCTGTGCAGGTAACAGGGTCTCACAACAACCTTACAAAGAGAACACTAACCTATAATTTAACCTAATTAGACGGATGCAGATGGATCCTGACCATTTTGTGGTATTTATTGATTGGGATTTCTGATTCAGAATTGAGTGTGATACTCAAGTAAACATCTCAAGAATCACAGTTTGATTAGCTACATTGCTTGACTGTTTAATCTGCAGTCTGGCTTTACATTTTCTCTGTAAGATTCATAATGCATATTACAAATCATAAGATTCTCCTCTGGTTACATTAAAGAGATATTAAAAATGCTGCTTCTTTGCTTCTTTTGTCAAATGGCCTTCAGCAGGCAGACAGGAAGCTTTAGACTTGGATAAAGAGAATTTAGAGAGAAGTTGCGTACAGAATTTTGGAATCTGCATCTCTGCAAACAGCTGAAGGGAGACGGTTTTCATTTCCAATGTTTCCTGTTCCAAAGAATTCTCTGGAGTCCCATTTACTTCTGACGGTTTGGAAATGGCTCAAAACCAGTAGTTAATAGTCTTCTTCCATTCCTCTATTGGAAAGAGATTAAATTTTTGCCTTAACATGGAACTCCTTGTAATGCCATGTAAACAGACCCATTGGAAAGGGGCTGAGTGAGAAATAACAGGCAGTTTTGACATTGCATTTGTATTCCTGCAGTTGCTGGGGCTTTCACCAGGGGCTATCAGAGAAGGTGCAAAAGAGGGCTGCCAACTGGCGAGCAATGCTGTGTGTCGGTCTGTGAGGCAGTATGGTAGGAAAATCCTGGCTGGGAGGGTACTGATGACTGCTGAAGGAGCACCATAATGACACAAAGACTAGGGATGGAAGGAGAGACCTGAAATGCTGCTTTGGCAGCCCTACAGATGTGTAGAGCTTCACCAAAAGTAATTAACCTGAGACTGACAAGGTATTTTAGGAGCTGATTCATTTCTTCTTTCCCCTTTTTCACAGTCTTAATGCTATGCTCTCATGACTCTTTTCTCTGAGCTCTCGATCTTCTGACATGGTATCTTTTGATTACGCTTACTACGAAACCTTGTTCTGAGACATGAGATTTAACCTGGAAATAACACTGAAGATGAAGCGGGCAAGGATGCAACATTCACAATATAATACCATATAAACCTCTGCAAAAAGCAGGTTTTCATTTGTATATAATGTGAAGAAAAATAAAAAGAGGAAGCAATGTACATTTTTACTGCAAATAGGTCATTTAACTATAACTATGAGTACTACCTGACTGCTACAATATGAACAGAAGGAAAATCCAACTGGTCACAACTGCAGAAATACATTAAATCTTATTTTTGTTTCAGAGATCATAGAATCTTCTACTGACTTTATGTGGCAGTTTTTCAGAACCATATGCAGGGCTTTAGACAGATAAGTCCCTTTATTTGTAGTGAAGGGACCTCTGTATATAAACTCCTATGCACCAGCCAGAAAATAGATCCCTCATGCTTCACAAATCATGTCACTCATTTTTAACAGCAGTCACTATCCTGACTACTCGTTTATTCTGTGGACCTATCCTAATCAGTCAGTTGCAACACCTGACTATATCCCTTTTCAAACATCAGTTTTAGCTACTCCCCCTTATGTATCAGCTATTCAAAAGGACAAGAAACAAGCACTATGATGCCAAAACTTAAGAAAGGAAAAGGATATTTGTTATTTCATAACATCTGTTTCTTGACATTATCCAACAGTGTCTCAAAAATTTTATTTTATGAGCTTCTGTGTGCAGGGTTTTCCATGAAGACAGATGGTAATGAAAGAGTCCCTTTTAAAAACTGGTTATGCTGAACAGAAAGCAGCCTGAAGGCTGTCTGCAGAAAAAAAGAAAAAAAAAAATTTTTTTTTTTAATCCTAAATGCTGAAAGGGAAACTTAAAATCTTAAAGGGCAGATAAGATACCAATTTACTTTCACACTTTGTTTTCATTGCAAAAAAAATAACAGGTTAGCTAACAAACAATAAGATGAGTTTGTGACACAAGTTTCTGGTGTAGTGCCCTAGTCTATACCTGCAAGCCTTAGACTAGTAGAGATGGAAACTACAAAGAGCATGTCCTCACTAGAATTTGGCCTGGTGTCCATTGCCACTTTTCCGAGTGAATGCAGTGCTTGAAATGAGTTGAACATCTCACTTGTCTTTGTAATTTGAGAACTAACATGGAACAGGATTATTTTTACCTAGAAAAAGTGGTCTTGAAGGTCAGTAAAGGATTAATAGGCAAAAATGTAGTAATTTCTAAGAAAGGCTGGAAGCATTTGTGTTCAGAGATACATGAAGTATTTCAATCACATGTTTCTCAAAAAGCGTAACATTTAACTCAAAGGTGAATATTTTTGCCATTTTTAAATGTAAGGTTTCATTAAGGCCACAAATACAGAAATCTTTGCAGATCTGTTCCCCCAGTCCTTCCATTAGATATCCCAGAGAATGCCAAATTATTCTCTAAGTGAATCAGTGGCAATTAGATTTGACATTTTCCATTTTCCTAAAGCTAAAATGCAAGCAGTAAGATACCCTAGGGAAAAAAAACAGAAAAGCCCCAATCCCATATTTCAGTCCCTTATTCATTGTAGAAGGACAAAAAAGAAGACTGGCTATGTGATAATTTTTTTGCAGATTAGCTGAAAATTTCATCAGCATTTTTTATTTTTACAAATAACTAGCAAGGTAAATATTTTCCACTGGCAAACTTATTTGGAAGAGGAAAGAGTCCTAACAATAGTTGCCTGTTTCTTCTATAGCAAACATTTCATCTTCATCTCATGCCCTTAACAGTTACTTAATGTTTCCCTCTGGCCTTAAATGCCGCTTTCTCTCACTGTCCTGAATGGGGCTATTTGTCAGTCACAGTTGAAGAAAACATTTCATGAAGTGTACTAGTTCTGTAAAGACCATCTAGCATGTAAACGCTTGTTTTGTCTCTGCACTTAATCTTCATATTTTGATTAATGCCTTAACTGGGCCTATTTTGCCTTCTCCCAGTTAACCCATCTACCCTTTTATTAGCCTCATCAGGGGCTGGCCTGTTTGCAATATAACCCCCGTAAGAAAGACATTATTTTCTCCATCATTTAGCTAAAAGTTTTCCCTTGGCTCTAAGATAAGAAGCATATCAGTTCTTCCAAGAAGAAATGCAATGACTCATTCCAGCCACATATGCAGTGTGGTTGACATGGAGCCAAGTTTTTACAGTGGGACACTCTCCTTAACTATGGATAATTAATTTACATGGGAAACATCCACCATACCTCCAGTCTGAACCTCCAAGAGCTGCAAGACCAGTTAATTGGGACCATCATCAAAATTGTCTTTAACAACACAAGCATCACCCTCAGACAATTTTGACCATTTTTGAATCATTTTTGGATGCAGTTTAAAATTTAGTTTTTGAATGAGTCTTAGTCCATTTTACCACCTGTCCTTGATCCATTTCTCTTAATTTTTCCCCTTCAGTCCATTTTCCTACACCAGTGTTTGTCTGAGCATTGTTCTTTTATAAAACCTTACCTAATATCCTTTTTTTCCCCCATTCACAGTCTCGTTTTATATGTTACAGGGGAACAGATTTCCTCTATTTTTTCACCCTTACTTATTTTGTTAACAAGTGGAAGAAAAGGTATATCTTTATATTTAACTCTCACTAAACAGTTTAACCCTGGAACACACAGAGCCTTGAAAATCTGTGAACCATACGAGAAGTACTTTTTTTTTTTTTTTTTACCATTGTTAATGCAATAAAATTCAATAAAGTATTTCAAACTCGAGCATTTTTCAAGGTGAACAACATGCCTTTGCAAGTGAAGGAAAAGATGGGACAGGGCTATAGACTTAATTCTTTATTCTCTCTATGCTGTTAACATATCGTGTGACTATGGGTAATTCTCTCATCTTTTTTATATCTTGCAGTATGACATTTCCCTTTCTGCAAATGACCAACAAAACAAAATAGTTTAAAACAATTCATTATTAAATACTTGGGTTTGTTCATAAAATTGAAAGATGTTACCTCCAGTTACAATTAGTTACAAAAATTGAAATCATGCTGACCCTTGACCTTGTCTATTTGAATTTTCACTAGAAAATTTGAAGTAAGTCCAGGCACATTTTAGGAAAATAGAAAGTCTTTGCACTGATAAGAAATTATTTATTTGAAGAGTTTTACATTTTACATTTTAATTCTAGAGAAATAATTAAAAATCCTAAAGTAACTACAAGTTTTCCACAACATGCATCTGAACATGTTCTCAAAGCAAGAAATATATGAAGAGAAGAATATCATGATCTTGTTATTTCCAGCCAGAACTGGGAATTTCATACTGTAAGATTTTATAGTCGTATGTTTTGTGGCTCGGCTCTATACATTTTTCTAAAGTGAATCTATTCCATGTTTACAACATTTGAAATTCATTTTATTATTATTAATAGAGCATCTATAGCAAAGCAATGTAATCAAAGGTATAAATGAGTCCTCTTATTATATAACTTTCCAGATTTTGAATGAAGATGAGAAAAGGATTTTATGCACCACTTGGACTTTGGAAAGGAAGACTGTTGTCTACTGTTTTCAGTGGAACATTAAAGTTCTGAGATTCTCATTTTCAGGAGAAGTTATATTCCTAAAAATGTAAGCAAAACCTGTACTGTCAAAGACTTAATTTTACATTCTGCCTTTTTTTGAAACATTGACTCTCTCATTACAAAGAGAGAAAAAGCCAATTGCAGGTGTACTCTGGCCTTAGACCAAGCTATAAACAGCATTAGATCATCAGGATGAGGAAACCTTATCCTCCTTGGTCATTAATCTTAGTTTCATTAATCAGATTTGGAGCTGCAATTTTGTTTGTCTGTGTCTGGGTGGTCAAAACCTCAGCAATATAAGAAGACACTAAGCAGATTTTAGAACTGAAAACTATGGAGTCATTATATGGACTTCACCCCTAATAAGGGTGTCTTTAATTAGCTCCCTTTCTCTGCAGGAAACTAAGAATGAGATAATGTTATAATCTTACTAAAAATATGGGTGAGTGTAGATAGTCTCTGCTTCTTTTAGTACATACTGCTAAGGCAAAATCTCAGTGTGTAGGAAGTTTTGTATTTTCATTTGTCTAACAGTTAGAAAAGTAAAAGTTAAGCAACAACACAGTAAACTGATGTGGAAAGTGGTTTTGTCAATGTGGCTTATGTCATTTTGAAACTGTCACAGCATATATCCTTACAAAACATCATTTTGCTATGTATTTATAGTATAATATCAATATTAGGGCTTGTGTCAATATGCTGTAGGAGTAAGAAATGGCACACTCAACCTGTACATTCGTACAGAATATGTTTTTATTCATCTTATGCAAAACTTACAAACTCCTTAATGTTATTTTGCACAAATCTGACCGGTTAAAATACAGTGAGTCAAACCACAATACTGGTTTCATCCTTGTGAATAAACACACTGCATAATCCTGTCAGAGAACTTTGTTGCTACCACTGTGTTAAATGACAGGGAGCAGAAAAAGACTAACTTAGTGACATCTTTTTTATACCTATGAGGTTAGGCTAATAGTGTTTTTGCACTGCAAAATGTAGTCACTGAATGTACCAGGAAGAAATCCATTATCAAAGGAGTAATTAAACATCTATGGTAATGGTTGACTTACCTTAAAGTACATTTCTACTCTGCAAAGAGACTGCATAAAATAGCATCATAGTGCTTGCATGTTTACCGATTTCCACATTTAGCTTGCCTTTGTGAATTCCCTTGTGACAGATTTTGGGGTTTTTTTGCATTCTCCTGTTACCAGCTCATACAGTTTAAAAATTAATGAGAAAATGTTGTTTAGCNCAGCTTCTTGTGCCCCTGGCAGAGCATGGGAAGCTGAAAAGTCCTTGGCTGGTGTAAACAGCTGAAACCAGGACAACAGTTATTTCATTTGTATACAGTGAGAGCTTGACTCCCCTCACACGTACAGACAAGGCCCAAAGGTATTGGACATGGCTGTAAGGTAACAGAGAGTTTTCTGAGAAAGCAGGCAAATGTCATTGCTCTTTTAATTTCAGCAGGGTGCTAGCTCACCTACCAGTGCCTGCCCAAAAGATGTAAATTCCTATGTCTAACTTAATGGTGCTTCTTTCCATTGGGTTTTACCATCACTTTTGAAAGGCTCATCTGGTCATTTTACTGTCTTGAGGATTACCCTGAACATAAGCACCAGACACTGAAAAATTAGATCATTACATGTGTTGCTCTAGTTTTAACCTCTTAAAATAATCTGTTGTCTTAGTTTTCTACTTCCAACAGTTTTCTATTCCATTATATAAAACCACATCCTCTAATTCTTGCTTAGATTTTTCTTAATCCACAAACAAGTTTAACTGCTTATTTTCCTGTGTCAAGAAGGAGCTGTATCCAGTGAGTTCAAGGCAGATCAAGGGTATGTCAGAGAACAGCTGGACGTGGGAATCTGAGAACACAGACTGCTGCAAACTTACATTTTGAATTTCTGCATAACTAGGTATGAACAACATCTTGCCTGTCTCACTCCTGTGAGCAGAAATCATGAGTACCACTTTCTTTTCTGCCTTGCTACTCTGCTTTTAACTTTCAGGTTAGGTAACACCCAGGTAGGCAGACTATATGGGTACCTGTCATGGTCACCAGTGCTGCTCCATGTTAGGCTTAATTATCCAAGTCTATATTACTCCATAAATGGGTTTCTTGATTCATAAACCTAACAAATTACAGCTAAGTTGTAAGTGAAGCATAAAGAAAAATCATCAACATCTGAAGGCAGACATATTCTCTGTGGACAATTCGATGATAATAAATTTCTAAAAAGTCATTTTTTACTAAAGTGACCATGGACATGCTGCCAGCTAAAAATTGAAAGCTAAGGGAAACGATAATGAGATTTAGGGACATAAAAGAATGGCAGTTTGTTTTATTCCCTCCTGTGATCCTTTATAGATTGGACTTCCTGATGTCTCTGTTACTGCCCTTTGTTCTGTGACAAAGCATAATTTTGCTTGTGGTAAAAGAAGGCAATTGCAGCGAGATATTTTCCAGCCATGGTGTTGCCTGGAAGATGTCATGCAGCTGAGAAATCCAGCTTGNTGCACAAATCTGACCGGTTAAAATACAGTGAGTCAAACCACAATACTGGTTTCATCCTTGTGAATAAACACACTGCATAATCCTGTCAGAGAACTTTGTTGCTACCACTGTGTTAAATGACAGGGAGCAGAAAAAGACTAACTTAGTGACATCTTTTTTATACCTATGAGGTTAGGCTAATAGTGTTTTTGCACTGCAAAATGTAGTCACTGAATGTACCAGGAAGAAATCCATTATCAAAGGAGTAATTAAACATCTATGGTAATGGTTGACTTACCTTAAAGTACATTTCTACTCTGCAAAGAGACTGCATAAAATAGCATCATAGTGCTTGCATGTTTACCGATTTCCACATTTAGCTTGCCTTTGTGAATTCCCTTGTGACAGATTTTGGGGTTTTTTTGCATTCTCCTGTTACCAGCTCATACAGTTTAAAAATTAATGAGAAAATGTTGTTTAGCTTTTTTTTTGTTTTGGTTTTATTTATTTATGTATTATTTTTATTTCTGGGGGAGAGAGTTGTTCTGTTTCTATGATCTCAGCACTGGTAGCAACTGTGGGCCAAACTATGCTCTCAACAGTTTCATGTGACTGCTGATTTGCCTTTAGAAACTGGAGTAAAAGAATACATCAAATCCTGTTAAACCAATAAACATGGTCCTACACACAGAGAGTTACATATGTGTATACAGTGTTGTGGTTTAACCCCAATCTGCAACTAAGCACCACACAGCCACTCGCTCACCCTCCCCCTGTCCCAGTGGAATGGGGGAGAGAACCAGGGCGAAAAAAAAACAAAAACCCTAAAACCTGTGGGTTGAGATAAAGGTAGTTTAATAGGATAGCAGAGGAAGAGAAAATNAAATGTCATTGCTCTTTTAATTTCAGCAGGGTGCTAGCTCACCTACCAGTGCCTGCCCAAAAGATGTAAATTCCTATGTCTAACTTAATGGTGCTTCTTTCCATTGGGTTTTACCATCACTTTTGAAAGGCTCATCTGGTCATTTTACTGTCTTGAGGATTACCCTGAACATAAGCACCAGACACTGAAAAATTAGATCATTACATGTGTTGCTCTAGTTTTAACCTCTTAAAATAATCTGTTGTCTTAGTTTTCTACTTCCAACAGTTTTCTATTCCATTATATAAAACCACATCCTCTAATTCTTGCTTAGATTTTTCTTAATCCACAAACAAGTTTAACTGCTTATTTTCCTGTGTCAAGAAGGAGCTGTATCCAGTGAGTTCAAGGCAGATCAAGGGTATGTCAGAGAACAGCTGGACGTGGGAATCTGAGAACACAGACTGCTGCAAACTTACATTTTGAATTTCTGCATAACTAGGTATGAACAACATCTTGCCTGTCTCACTCCTGTGAGCAGAAATCATGAGTACCACTTTCTTTTCTGCCTTGCTACTCTGCTTTTAACTTTCAGGTTAGGTAACACCCAGGTAGGCAGACTATATGGGTACCTGTCATGGTCACCAGTGCTGCTCCATGTTAGGCTTAATTATCCAAGTCTATATTACTCCATAAATGGGTTTCTTGATTCATAAACCTAACAAATTACAGCTAAGTTGTAAGTGAAGCATAAAGAAAAATCATCAACATCTGAAGGCAGACATATTCTCTGTGGACAATTCGATGATAATAAATTTCTAAAAAGTCATTTTTTACTAAAGTGACCATGGACATGCTGCCAGCTAAAAATTGAAAGCTAAGGGAAACGATAATGAGATTTAGGGACATAAAAGAATGGCAGTTTGTTTTATTCCCTCCTGTGATCCTTTATAGATTGGACTTCCTGATGTCTCTGTTACTGCCCTTTGTTCTGTGACAAAGCATAATTTTGCTTGTGGTAAAAGAAGGCAATTGCAGCGAGATATTTTCCAGCCATGGTGTTGCCTGGAAGATGTCATGCAGCTGAGAAATCCAGCTTGCAGAGGGGAAACAAACAAACAAACAAAATAATTCCTCTTAGTAAAGCATGCAAGAAAACAAATAAAATGAAATTATTTTATATTTCAATGCTATTATTTAAGATATGGAAATCTTGATTTTAGTTGAGAAATCAAGTTTTCTTTGCAAAAGCAAACGTCTTTCTAAATATTTCACTTATACTTCAAACCAATTTCTCAGCAAATATTTGTTCACTAGAAAATTTTCATGGTCCTCAGATAAAGCTGCTTTTTGCCACTGAACATATGTATTTGAATTCACAGGGACTAGATCAGTTCAATAAATAAGTAATTTTACTTTATTTTTTAATGTTCAAAAGAATTACCATCTGAGGACACCTCTGTTACCACAGGAAAAAAACTATTTTCTGAATCTCTGAAATGGCCAAGAGTTATATATTTCTGAAGAGAAATTTGACAGCCAACACAACAATTCAGCAAGTCACTTGCACATACTGAAGCACATTTTGAGCACATGCACAATCTCATTGTCCTTGATGGGATTTCACTGTTCATGTATCATTTAGGAATATTACCTAGCAAACAGAGGCATTCTTTTGTAACATTTCCCAAGTTCAGGAGTACAATTATAGATTTAATCTTAGATTCATAACAAAGGTTCATAAAATAATGATGAGTACATTTTATTTTCTTTTTATAGAAGTAAGTTTGTGAAAATATTAGTCCTTGACCAGTACATACAAATCCTTCAGTTCTTATGATGCCTATAGTATTATGAAAGCCATTCATGTATGATGGGTTATAGGATGTAAGTTTTTTGGAAAAAAGAGAAAGCAGACAGAATTTTCCCACAGCTCTGGACAGAGCCATTCTCTTGGTGGTGATGTTGGGAAAAGCAGGTGATTTACAAAAGACTAAGCATTCACTCCTCCAGTGTACCACTTAGTAATATCCTGCTATTACTGTTAATTGTGGTTCACAGAAACTTTTACTTCTTGAAACACTTGACAGAGGATATGCCCTGCTTCAGCCCAGCCCAGGACCTCAGTCTCATAACTGTCCCTGCCCCCAGGGAGGTGCCTACAGCCCAGGGCTGGGGCTGCTTCAGCTGCCCTGCTCCCTGGTGAGGCAGTGGGATGGTCCTGGTTGCCAGGTCCTTGCCTGCCAGCCCTGTGGGAAGCACCTGACCATCCTGGTCCCCAGCAGTCCCCAGCCCCCACAGCGTCCTGGGTGCCATTTTTGTATTTCTGTGTGAGAAATCAGTACTAGCCATGGCTTGTGATTACATGGACCATGAGTGAAGAACATATTTAACTTATTACCATCTGTAGTTCAAACCTGAAGCAAAGTGGTGTTGTACTTTTACGTCTTTCTGTTCATGTGGTCCTTTCATGCTGGAGTCCTCTGACAAACAAAATATAGTCACAAGAATTAATACCATTATGTATAGAATATAGTCCCTTAAATCCATGCAGAGTCTGGGTTCAAGTTCTTGAACAGTATTACATGGAGCTTGGTGAAGTTTTACATATCAATGTATAAAGACTTCTCACTGTCTAATTATGATAATATGTCTCCATTGCAAATTAGCTGAGTGCTGTATGTGACATTATCCTAAGGAGCCTGCAAAGGCATTCTTACCTTGTAAATATGTTGAAGGGTAAATTCATTGGGTGCAACTGTCTTAGTGAAACTTATGCCCCCTTTATCACCTGACTGCCTTCACAAGGAAATGTACTGTAAATATGGAGGATTCTGATAACCCTTTAAAGCTATTGATACTAACTATACAAAACATATTATTCCAATACAAACAGCTTTCTTTTAGACCTGCTCTTGATTCCCATTTTTCAGTAACATGAAATATTATCTAAGTGCAACCCTTAGACTATGTATCCAAAACCCAAAGGAAGGAAAAAACATGTGCAATATAATAGAAAAAAGTCCAGATTAACTGTGTGTTAAAGCAGAACCAATACAAGTAAATGCATTGTGCATCATGAACAATAGTCTTATATAAATGTGAGATTTGTGCAGCTCTGAGAAGGAGATCCATCTAAGGATTTATGGCCTTCATCAAAGGCAAATCATCATGCAGCCCTCTGAATATAGAACACTCTGTGTGAAACCTGAGTTTACTCATGCATGGTTTTATTAAAGATTGTGGGTGTGTTCACCTGAACTACTGCTTCCATGACACTGAAGTGCATCTCCATGTTCATGTGTAATTCATACATGCAGTGTTCAGCAAACTACATACAATCACAAAGTTGAAAACCCAAATAGTGAAAGCTGAAGGAAGAACATGTCTTGAAGTGAGGCAATTAATTTAAATATATATCCCTGACTTATTGTCTGAATATGTCTCGTTGCTGCGGTGGAAGCTGAGGATATTTAGAAGATCATGCACAAAGTACCATCTTATGTTTGCATGTAAAATAACTCATAGAGGACCAAAGAAAGATATCAGAAAGATTTCTGCTATTTGGGTCACATCTTTCATTCCACTGTTAGACCATTCAGGGTTTGTAGACATAGCAATACCATTATCTAATCACTGAACAGAATCCATTTCTACTAATGTCAGCAGAAGGTAACATTCATCTAGAAATCCCCAGAAATCCAAAGTTTCCTGGTGATGTAATACTTCAGGAATCTCTAAATAGTACATGTCAATAACATATAAAGTCCATTTCTCCATAAGAGAGAGATGCAAAAGCCAATAGAAATGAATATATACTGATGTCTCTTCTTCAGAACTTTTCAGCAACTTTGGGTTATTTAAACAGAAATTTATATTCATACTACAGGATTTTATAGGCTAGCAAAAACTTAAAGAAGAACTAATTCTGTGTTAGGTTATTTAGCATTCCACAGAAACTGATTTAGAAAAAAAAAAAAATTTATCTACAAACTTTCTTTTTAATTCCCATTCAATTCTACAGAACCTTCCAGAAGGAAATACTGCTTTGGGCAACACAAGCAATGGAAAAGTTCCTGAGAAGAAACTCCTTTGGGGCCAGAGATAGAGAAAATATGTATTCATCTGAATACAAAGAATCAGAACAGAGTTATAAATGTTCAGGATTGCTGTTCCCCTTTCTCAACTGCTAGAATGGAAATGTGAACTATTTCCATAAACTTACCAGCATCTTATGATCTAAAAAGTTATTTTTGAATTTATTTCTCACAGAAGAAAACCTACATCTTCTAATCTAAAATTAGACTGTGAGCCTATCTTATCCTGCAGCCAATCATATATAAGGTAGGTACTTAAATAAAAATGAGAAATCTGAGAACTCTAAAAGTATTAGAAGTAGGTCACAGGGAGCCTTAGCTATGCTTAAAAGAAACTTTCAGTAACAAAGGTACTCTTGTTAATGAGCTGTAATGCAATCAGCTTTTTCATGAGGAAAAATAGGCTCCACATAAACTGTAAATTACCACATACAGAGCCAACTAATGAAGCTAGAAGTTTTTTTACATACCCTATCCAACGTACTTAGAGGAACAGTCCTTGTGTGTGGAGCAGTTCTCAGGTGCACATTAGGTAGTCACTTATTGCTGATTCTATTTAGCTGCATTAGATTTAAAGCAAGGTGTTTCACTTTCATGAGGTCAGTAAAAAAACCACTGGCTCAGTGAATGACCTGCTTAAGTCATTTAGAAAAGGAAAAGAATCACTAACTGGTGTCTTAATTACACCAGTTTCATTTCTACAAGCCTGAGCCTGGAGACTGTGGCAGTCCTGTGTCTGCTCCCTTTATTTTATAGAGAACCAAGTGTGATATAATGTCTATTATAAAGTTAAAAGTGCCAGGAACTGCAGAGGTGTGGAGAATGTCCTGTTGGTTTGCTGTAACAGCACAGATAATGTGACATCTTTTCTTACTCAGTATCTTTTCCAGGTTTGACAAAACAAAAGCTGCCTGCAGGAGCTGAAGAGCTGTTGCACACTCTTGGCCTTAGCAGCTGAACTTCTACATTCAGGGGTCAGTTTGGAGCTTGTGTTTTAACAATACCTTTCAAGATCTCAGGTACATTTGCAAGGACCTTGGTACTACTTCACTAGTTGGCTGTCAACAGCAGGAGATGCTACTTCCAATTCAACTCAGAGACTAAAAGTTGTGCAAGGAGTAAAATGTACTTTTGTACAGAAGGAAAACCTAGTTAAAACCTAGAGCAATTGGTGAGCTACAGATTCATCCTTTTTAGGACATGCACAACTAGAAAAAGAAAAAGCTTATGTTTAAAAAAAATTACACTTCCTAAAATCTTATAAACTCAAGTGAGGCATTCATTTTCTTCAGTAATTTCAAACCACTTAGCTAACATCTTCCATTAATTTTCTGAGCTCTTGGCAGTGTTTACTAAAAGTTTTTTTCAGCCTAAAATAATTCTTGATCCAGATATTTAGCATACCTGTGTCTAACCAGTTATTTATTTTGTCATTATTTGAAGAACAATGTGCATATCACTTATAAAAGGCTCATTATACAATTATTTTTTATCTAATTACCAGATACTTTTAAAAGCTTTAATTTTTTGGTAGTTCTTGTTTTGTAATATAGCATTTGGGCTAGATAAACCAAGAATTTACTGCAACTCTATAGATTTAGTAAAGACCAAAATGTATCTAGCATTCAATTGTACTTGCACACAATTTAAAAATTTTGGTGGGATACACATACAGGTAAAGAAGTTACTTTATGATTAAATAGAGGTGTTGATATTTCTCTTAGGGTACTATGCAGGGGCCGTTCTTGCTATTTTTAAGACTAATGGCATAATGATATTTTCAATTACAAGAACCACTAAGTAAATTTCCTATTTCCAACTGCCTTAGTCTCTAGCATTGTTGTTATAAAAACATTTCCTTATTCCTCTTCTAATTTTTCTTATTTCTACACAGTAAAAGTATTGTGCTGCATATTTCAAACCCTTTCATTTAAAATTTGTTGGCTAATAACAGCACATTTAATGTATAGGTATTTTTACTGGGCCTTCACACACCATATAGAAGTCAGCTCACAATGAGTAACCATTCTCTCTTTACTCTCACCTCTATGCTCAAATGCATAGGGCAATTGCATTTAGGAAATACCCACACACCCACTCTTTTGGTCACTTCAGGATACTTATAATTGTCATTTTCTACCAAAAATATACAACAAATACAATATGACACCTTCTTGAGAGTCTTTAGGCACTGAATTTATAAAGCAAATTTCAAAAATACATTCCCTGTAGCTGACCTCTAGAGTCCTTCTAATGAGAATGAATATAATGAACTTACCACCATAATGATCATATCAATATGGGAGTTATACCATTATAGCATCTTTACATATTAATGAGGTCAATAACTTAGCCATCTTCTTTTAAGAAATAGTGAAATTCTATATTTTTATAAATAAGATAGTTCAGTATTAGCAGTGATACGCCTTAAATAAGATATATCAAAGGTAATCAGAGCTACACATTTAAGCGCCTGATAAACTGAAATATTTTCTATTACATAACTGGTGACAAACATTAAGAGAACATTTATCATCTTCACAAGTATCTAGAAAGAGTAACTAACAGAAATACAAAAGGACACCAGGTAATATGTCCATCTCAGGCTAGGAATTCTTAAATTCCTACATAACCCTGTCTGCTTAAGATCATAAACTTATTATACCATCTCAGTTCCAAGAATTTTACAACACTTATTCTTGATTCCCAGTCATTTTTATTTAATTTAAAATATCTTTGAAAGAGTTTTTTTCCCCATCAGCCTCCTTTGACATTTCAAATACTGCTTCTTCACAGGCAATTAGTTGATGAAACTATAGTATATAGAGTCATTCACAGGTAGTGCTTGGTTTGTTCACTTTTTGTGTAACATCTGAGTTTCTCCTCTTTTCATCAACTAGAACAATGGAAAATTTGCTTACAAAGAAACATGCCTCATACTTTATATTAACCTTTGCAAGATTGGGTTATGGAAGAAACGGTAAAATACACTTCTGTGCAGAACATTTTAATTTCTGCTTTTTTGCAACATTTATGGAGCTGTCAGTTTTAGTTTCATGTCTTTATTTGTATTTTGTGGCTTTATCTTCAAAAAGATAAAGCACTGATCTTCAGAGAAAGATCTTAACTATCAGAACTGTCAAACAACTATTCTGTGAATGGTTAATTTTTCGAATGTGAGCATAGATACCAGATGGCACAAGGAAAAAAAAAGCAGCTTGTTTCATTGTTCAGCAATAAGGATTTTTCCATCTGCTGGTTCAATACTAACTTAGTTTACATTCACTTACAGCCAACACAATTAAAACTCTACTTTGAAGTGAAATCTTCCAGAAATGGAAGAAAACAGCTAACTGGATATACAAGGAAGAATTTCCTCTATGCAGCCAGACCATTTCCACTGCCTTATGCTTATAGCCCTTTTGTAGGGGTGAAAGCCATGTGATAAATTGCACAATCAGGTGATAAATTACAGAGCCGTGTGATAAATGAAATTGTCATGTACCTTTGACTGCCTTACCTGCCCTCTACCCACTAACTTATCTCCTGGGGCTTTCTTTAGCATCCAAAGAACAGCTTCAGATATATGCCATCTTAATTTTAAATCAGCTAGACAGTAAAAAAAGTCTTCTTAATTCTTATATCCAGAAAAATGAAGCAAAT
>VZTL01023124.1:0-25375 GCA_013400535.1 Scopus umbretta | reverse complement strand
GCTGAAACCAGGACAATATGCAACAGTGGGACATTTCACGTTTCCTCATGATGTTGTGCCATCGCCTCCTGTTGCTGCGCTTCATGTTGCTGGTAAATTTTGTGTATGCTCTCGACCTAAACAGCAGCTCTTCCTCCACAGGAGACTTCAGGCATGCAGCAGAGGGTGAGGAGATGAAGTGAGGCCAAGGGCAGCCAGGGACATGAATCACAGGGCAGTAATTCTGCAGCAGCAGGCAGGAGAGCTGCACAACTTAAAGGAGGCTGCTACCACCTGCTGGAGGGAGTGCAAATGCTCAAAGGAAAAGAGGAAACCAAACGTTAATTTAGCCATTTCTGGCAGCAGTTGGAAAGCAATGCTCTGCATATGGTCAGGTTACCATAAGTGGGCAAAAAGGCCTTGTAATACTTGGTGCCCTCCTTAATAAAAACCCGAAGCTTCTGGAGTTGCAGACAAGGAGGATCTAAATTGTTTCTAAAATGGCTTACAGAAAAAAAATACTTGTAAAAACAAATGCAAACACAAAGCCTGAAATACACTTTAAAGTAAATTTTTCTAAGCACAGCACATGACTGGAGCACTCAACTCTTCACTTGGATGTTTGGGATTGGCAGAACTGCTGTAGAGACCTGAGCTGTAGTGGTAAGTAAGTAAATAAGCAGGGTCACCGCTGAAGTTACACCCGTGTTTTGGATGAGCTATGAAGCAGCAGCATCCTGCAAAAACCCAGCAGTAGCTGAAGGCAGCAATATTACAGTGAAACCTGAGATCCAACATTAATAAGTGAAGAAAACTCAAAATTTCTTCCTTGTGCATGCAGGAGGGCACAACTTCCCACATAGATTGTTTGATTGCTTGGCAAGTGCGCAAGCCCTTTAGCCACAGACCTGAGGCTGGCACCAAAGCAAAGCATAAAGTCCACCTCCACAGGCTGTGCTCAGCGCTGCCAGGAGGCTGGTGGTACCCCAGCCTGCCTTTGCAGCTTGTACAGCTGGCACAGGTCCCTCATGCCCCATCACCTGTCACAAACAAAGCGGTGCACCCTTGCAGCAGAAGCTGGAACTGCTCCTCACTACCTTTTCTAGCAGCTTCCTGGCCTTTGAAACAGGCGAGCTGCAGATCATGCCATAGGCTGAAATCCCCCCTGCTCCGCAGGGGCAGGAGCTCTGGGGCTGTGGGAACAAAGTGGGGGGTTCTCTGGCTAGTCGTTGCCCTTCAGTAGGCCAGCTGAAGCCTGATGACAACTGCAAGCCAGCTGAGGGCTCTGAACAGCTGGAGAACAGCAGGTCAAGGTTTGAAGATCCTCTGCTAAAGACTCTTTACTGTAGCATGAGGATTTGTTTGAGTCTGTATGCAGCAAGAAGCTGGGGACCGGATACTTCCCATGGCCTCATCTTCAGCTGGCCCCTCACTTATCAGATCAGGAGATAATATGCTTATTTGTGGAGAGCCCTGCTTACAGCCACAGTCTTGGGAGAGTCCGCCAGTGCTACTACATGTTTGAGAGATCAGTGCTGGCAGGAAGGCAGATAGCAAAGGGAAGAAGTTCTGTCTTTGATAGACAGTGATGGCATTTTAGCGTAGGGACCAGAAAAATGTATGCTCTCTTCCTGTGAGTCTCTGGGTGGGTTCATTGATGCTCACATCCAAAGTACCTAATTCTCAAAGATTTGCATGGAAATCAGGCACCTAAATAAATACCTCTGTGAACTGAAGCCCAAGTCTCAAAGCACTGTGGTTCTCTGTAGAATGGAAACACTATTATTCTCTTTCTCCCATTCTTTTCCATTAAGTTATAAAATTCCCAAAGCAGTGCCAGCTTTTTGCTGTTTGTATTCACGCCACAAAGGGGCTCTGTTTTCAGCCAGCGCTCTAATTGCAGCAACGGTGTGGGACGCTCCTGACTGTCCAGTGCTCTCTGAAGCCCTTCCCACATGAAGGTACAACACACAGACTCCATGGGGTCAGCCTGTCTAGGTGCCACGGTGTCCCAGACTTGCTAGTCCAGCTACCCACATCCCAAAACATCTCTGTTTACCTGACTCCCCCGCAGAAGTTTGTTCCTCAGCTTGCCTCTACATGTCAGAAAATGTATCCCTTTGGCCTCAATGAGCCAGCCCCGCAGTGCTATATACCTTTTGCATTATTAATACTTGTGCTGCCCTTGAAAAAGCGAAGACTACCAAGTGGTAGCATAGTGGATGAAACAGGGAGAGGGAGTAAGGATGCTTTTACTTATCAGGGATGAGGCCATTTGACTCTTCTGGCTGCAGTTGCATCACTTACAGACCTTTACGATCCAAGGTCCTCAAGGCTGATCAGCTTTCATCCATATCCAGCAGAAGCACCTGGAACCAGGAACTTATGGCTCAGCATGCTCCCTTTACATACTTTACACACCGCAAATTGTGGCAACCACGTCCTCCCACCGTAGTGTTCACCACCTATGCAATGCTGTGAGCTGCTCTCACCTGTTTTGTGGCTAAAAGACCCAAACACGGGCTGTCCAGGTGCTCTGTGTCTTCTTGCTCACCAGTCCTTTCACCCGGTGAGTGGAACCGCATTGGGGCAGGCCTGAGGGTAATAGATTCGGAGCTTAGAGAAGCGGGTTAAAAGGTCTTTGGACACAGGAACACTTATTTTACTAAGGGACCATGCAAAGGCGAGCAGCTAAAGCCTTCACTAACTGCAAAGAGATACTTACAGAAGCTGAATTACCTTTTGTGAGGCAAAGAAATCACAGGGGAACAACAAGCAAACACCATCATGTCAATCTCAAAGCCAAAGTCACACACACCTCAGTCCTCCAGAAAGGGGAGCGGCTAATCAGGCGTAAAATAAATAGGGGGGGTGGGGGTGTGAGCATACAGAACCTATAGAAGCCAGACTGGACTAGAAATATTTACAGTGCGGGGCAGAAGGGAGTATCACTGCTCTGCCTGGAGCGCATGGCCAGTTGGCCTGAATGACAATTTGCGTTTGGAAAGTCACGCTTGCTTTTGCCAACTGTAACTCTCACAGTTGCCACCAGAGGACACCACATTCCTACATTTTCACTCTTGAACACACTGTCTATCCGGACCCTTCGGCTGGGCGTGGGGAAAAAAATGTAATGGCAGTGGAGCCGTAGCTCCAGTCCTTTAGGAGGGGAAGCCCAGGCCAGGGGATTCTTGATGTAGACCCATGTTGTCCAGGTGTACAACCACAGAACAGTAGCTCCGTCTTCTCCCTCACAGTCAGAAGCCGATTTCAAGCTTGCATATTTTCAGCGACTGCATGCTTTGAAGACCAGTAATAATACAGAAAATATCAGTGATTCAAACCAGTGCTAGATGATCAGAGACCAAAACCCACTGCCAGCTGAACAGATGCTCTTACTCCATATTTCCATTGAAAGAGCCTTCCAAAATTCACAGCTTTGCCAGGCTTCATCCTGACATTTCAGCTGAATATTGCAAGAATGCCATCAAGTGCTAGAGGCCTTTGTTTTTAAGATGGAAAGGCTGGGTTCTGGAACCAGCTATGGGTGCAGGCATGGGCCTGTGCATAGGATTTTCTGAACAATTAATCTGCACATTATTATTTCAAGTGATCTCAATAAATTGCAAAAGCTGCTCAGAATCAACTGGATAAAATTCAATTAAAACACAGCAAAGCACTGTGATTGGGAAGGAGAAATTAAGTGCGCAAATGAACAACTTGGAATAATTGGTTAAGCAGCAGTACTACACAAAAGGATCTGGAGGAATTAGAGTGGATCATATAATGAGTCAACGGTATGCTGCTGTTGCAACAAAAACAAACATTTCTTTTGGGATATGTTAATGGAGTATCATAAGTATGTCACAGAAGGTCATTATTATGCTTTATCCCAAAAGAGTGCTCAGTGATGCTACAGGTTGTGCCAAATTTGGGGCACCAGGGCTTTCAGAAAGACGGAGTTTAGAGCAGACCAGCCAGCCCAACAGGATGCTTCAGAAAGCCTGAGGAAAGCTGGATGGACTAGGGGAGCTTTTTCCAGGAGAGAGGAGGGGAGTGAGGATGGCTGCCCCGAACGCAGGGGGCTGTTCTAGCCAGCAGCAATTATCATGCGTCTGTTCTCCCTGGCAGCTCAGAAGAAAGATACGCAGAGGGGTCCCAGATCAGTGTGGAACGAAGACAGACGCCAAACCCAGGGCTAGCTTGGGTTTCATCTCAAGAGGCATCTCTGGTTTTCTTATGTAAGAGGGAAGGCATGCAGGTGGGGGATGGGAGGGGTCATGAGTTTTGATGGGACTGTCAGTGACAACCTGGAAACTTGCCTTCAGGTGAGGAATGGTCCTTTTAACACAACAAAGTGGCACACCCAGGAGTGCATACACGGACCACACCTACTGGAGCCAGCTTCCACAGGGTTGTTTGTACAGCAAGCAAAGGAGAAAATAAAGATTGGAGATGGAGCTTCCTTTTTGCCCATTCCTCCCCCAGGTCAACCTGACCTTATGAATAGTAGGGCAAGGCTGTTCACATGTTACTGCTTTCTGCGGCTCCTGGGGACCTTCGTGGTTCAGTTAGTCTCACAGCTGCTGTTAGATTCCCACTCCTTAGACCTGGTTTCCACCAACCACCTAAATGAATCTGGGGACATCCCCATTCAGCGAAGGCCTTAAGCACATGCTTAAATTTAAGCACGAGCTTCAAACGAAGTGTGTGTTCAACAACTTCCGCAAACAAGGCCTTAACCTTAACATAGATAAAACAACTTTTCACTCTAGCTAGGTTCAAACACTTTCCTCAGACTCCTTCAAGTTGAGCCTACCACCTCTCTGACACTGAAATAGATGCCTTGCATAAGAAGACTCTCTTGCTTCCTCTCTGCTGTAACTCATCAGCTCTTCCCTGCTCCAGGGCACGTATCTCTAGGGACAGATGAGATCTATTCCTGTGCGTTACTAGGCAGAGCTAGATCTCAGCAGCAGTGATAAAGGCCCTTGCACATCCTAGCTTGCTTTCTGATACTTCCCTTTTCTCTGGAATTCATACTCCTCACCCGCCCTCGCTCCCTTCCCCCTTCCCCGTTTGCTCATACTTCTGGAAAGATGACTGAAGGATAACTAATGAGTAAGACGCTGCTGCACGTCATCGCCTGTCTGCTGCAAGAAGGGGTGAACAAGTTCGTTTGTCCACAGGTTAAAGTGAGGTTGCCATCCAAACAAGGAGCATGTAATTGGGAGACCAAGCAATGGGAAACCTGCCCTCTCCTCTCTCTCGTCTGGAGTGTTTAATTTCTCTTGTTTTCTTCATTGCGTACACCACTTTATGCCTGCACAGCATCTTTCAAGCAAGGATCTCAAAGGGCTTCACAGACCTTAATTAAACCTCATAAATCCCTAATTGATAGATGAAAATTCTGAGTCACAAAAAGGTGAAGTGATGTGCTCATGGTGAAACAGTGACTCAGTTGGAGAGCTTGGAGCAGGGCTGTAGTGATCCCAGTCCGGTACTCAGACCCCAGTCGTCATCTTCCCTACTCACCAGACTTTACGGAAAACACAGATCTGCTTGGAGAGCGAGTTCAACAGCTGCCTGATGCAGCTCCCAGTGGCCATTCAGCCACTGGCGGGGAGCAAGCATCAACGGCATTTGGTATTGCAGTACTCAGAACTGGCTAAGAGTGGAGGCCAGGTTGCAGGAGTACCGTATAAACCGGGAAGAGCCCCAACCACCCCGCTCCCCACTGGCTGCAAACCCAAAGCCTGCCTGGAGCCCGGGGCCCAGTTAATGGCCATTTCCAAATTCCCAGGCAGCAGGCACGGGACAAGGCCAGTCCCTTCACCCTCCCAAAATGGCAGAGGGAGGGATTTCATGCCCTGATAAATGCCTGTAGGAGCAATGTCAGAGCCGGCTTCAGGCTGGCGCATGGGGTCCACCACGGACCCGCGGGGGCACAGTGCAGCCTGTACCCGGGAGACCTGGCCCACGCACCCCAGCCAGCTCCTGGCTGTCGGGTGGCCCTGGGCAAGGCCCTTTTCCCCTCCGTTTCCCTCCCCAGCCTTTGTTTTCAAGTCCGGAGAGTGCACGCTCGGCAGGGCAGGGACCCTCCCGGCTGGGCGTTTGCAGGGCGCAGCCTCGGCCGGGCCCGGCCAGGCTGGCGGGACGACGTGACCCTGCCTGCCTGGCTCTCCTCGGTGCCGGGGAGCCGGTCCCTCTCGGTGGACACCATCACAGGCTGCTTTCCAATTACAGCATTTCAGGGCTGCGACCGTGTTTAATTGTCTGAGTTTTATAAACACTAAATGGCCTTGGCTGACGCCTGAGTTAATGATCCCCTGCAGAAGCGACTTTGGCCGGCCGGCTCCCAGCCGGGCCCTCGCCACGCCCGCCAAAAAGGGTCAATTAAAAAAAGACAGGAGCGGATAAAAACACAGAAATGCGACTTAAAAGATGATGCTGCATCTGAGGAAATGACACATAACTCCCTTCTGTCTGCGAGTGATAGGTGATACCGCTGCTGAGCTGGGCTTTCCTGAAGGCACCGAACAGC
Organism: Scopus umbretta; assembly: GCA_013400535.1. Classification (NCBI taxonomy): domain Eukaryota; kingdom Metazoa; phylum Chordata; class Aves; order Pelecaniformes; family Scopidae; genus Scopus; species Scopus umbretta. The sequence continues at coordinate 18,852 of VZTL01023124.1, read as the reverse complement.
AGTGGCTCTGCCCCTCCAACCCACCTGCCCGCAGCGGGCAGCGCGAGCTGCCCACACCCGAGCACCCCTTCCCAACTGTCCCCGTGACCACCCAGATGAGGGTCCGACGACGGCGGAAGACCTGTAGCAGGACGAGCAGTTTGACTGACCAACCCTGTCAAACCTATGTTTCTTTCCTTCAGGTTTTTCCCCCTATTAATATCAACAAAGGAAAAAACCCAACACAACCCACCTCAAAAATGCAAACAGAATGAAAAACCCCACAAGAGTAAATAGCCAAGGCTTTTATGTCAATGCAAGAGGTGCTGACAGCATCAAAACAAAGGAAAAAAAAATCTCTGGGTCAAATTTGCAACTGATATAAAGAAGTCTGTTGGGTTTCAGTGAAGAGTGCTGACTTTCATCCAGTACGTATATACATACGTATGTTCCCCCTCCGCTAATGCATCCCAGCTCAGTGGCATGAATGACACTGGAAGGGGAGCAGGTGACACTCTGGTATAATTTGTACATATGTACCACGAAAGCTCAGCATTTTTATTTCAAAAAAAAAAACCCCAAAAAACCAAAAAAAAAAAACCACCCAAAAACTGGGCGAGCACACAGCTGCAAGGCAGCCTGGGTAATTGTGCAATGCTGGGAACTCTTAGGTAGTTAATAATTATACTCAACCTTCGGTCTAGTTCCTAACAACACCCCTAGGCGTGTCGCTCTTACAGAATAAGGGCACACGCCCTGCTGTGTCTCCTTGCTTAACAGGAACACAAAGTACAGTAGTAGGAGGTGTTTCCTTGAACTCTGAACAATTGGACATTTAAGGATTAATTACTGTTAAGGAGCTTTGGACTGGCAAACACACTAACTCAGCTCTTGGCTGCGTCTCCCAGCCAAGTTCTCTCAGTCATCCTAATTAGACATTCTGATACCATCTTTAATTATATGATCTCACATACCATTTTTTTTTCCTTCTTTTTTTTTTTTTTTTTCTTTTGCTTCTTACACTGAACCCACGTCTTGTGTAGCATGGCGAGCGGGCAGAGCACGGAGGGCTGAACCAGCAGCGAGGAAGGCACCCGGCTGGGAGTCGCTCCCCTCAAGTCGCTTGGTGCAGCAGCAGCAAGACCATGCCCTGCTGGGACCCGAGCTCCCCACGCTGCTGGAAACACCCCGGGTCTTTCACAAGAGGGAGGAAAGCGTGGAGCCTGCCGCAGCTCCCTCGCTGATGTGGGCAAGACGGGACGTATACTGTATTTGTCAGTATTGACTGCAGCCTGGCTGGAAAAATCCTGCGCCGAGCGGTATCCCGCGCCAGCCGCTGCGAGTGCGTGTGTGCGCACATGTATATACACACGCGCTCTCCTGTACACGCCTTGATCTTGTTGAAACAACAGGAGGAGCATAGTCCATGTTATTAATGTTTTTCACCTTTGTAAACACTGTATCGCTTGGGCGATGCTCCTGGTCCCGACTTGCAGCACCCAGTGGTGCTGCGGGCCTGGCGCCCTCCCATCCCCCTTGCCCCAGCGCCTGCCAAAAGCTGCTGAAGCTCCTTCGCATTCAAGCTGGTCCTGTCGATCTGCAACAACCTTCCTAGGAAGGGACCTGGCTACATCCAAGAGTCGCTAACCCAACACCACCTTGGCTTCTGCACGTCGCCCGTTTGCTGCCCACCCTCCCGCAGCCCCCCCCCTTCCCCCAAGATGCAAGGAGGGAAGTTTTGAGTGGCGTGCTTTCAACTGAAACGCTGCTCTGCTGAGCTGGAAACTCAGTATACCCTGAGGTCAGCCGAGGTTCACTAAGCTGAGGAACTCCTTAAATGGTATAGTCTGAAAAGCCGTCTCCCTTCGTCTTTGTGAGCAGTGCAGGGATGGATGGGTAAGTTCTCAATGGGACCCTTTACTGCTGGACCCCCAATCTTGCGTGAATGTGGGGGCAAGGAGGCAGCCGCTGCCTCCCTGCTTTCCCCAGTGCCAGCCTGCTCCCTGGAAATAGCTCCAAGATCCACCCCGCCTCTAACCTGCCAGCAGAACTGGTTGGCCTCAGCAGGGAGGGTGCATGGCACCCGTACTAGCACCACGCTCCTGGGACTGGCAAGCCTGGCACATGCCCCAGCAGGGTCTCTGCCTGTCCTCCTCTAGGGTCCGGGCTAGCCTGTGGGCATAAGTGCCACTGAGTGCTTCACCACCTCTTCCAAAACCAGGGAGGAGAAAAGGAGGACCTGACTGTCCCGGGCAGGCGGCAGTGCCCCACACAGGGAGGAGCCCTCTCCTCCCAGCTCCTTGGCGTTCCTCGCTGATTCAGAGTCAACATAATGGGGCCGAGATGGCGCCATTGATCCTGCTGGGCAGGCGGAGCCGCTGTATGGTAGGGATTAGTAATGGCTTTCTTCCCCATGGCACCGGGTCACAGGATTCAACCCTTCGTACAGCCTCGTGGTGGAAACAGTCTTCCTCCCTCCCCGCCACCAGAAATGTGCCTGTGGAGCAGCCACTGGTCCTGGGGGACTAAGCAACGGCAGCAGCTGCACAGGGAAATTACGCGTTGGAGCCAAGTGAGCAAAGAAGAACAAAATAGGGACCAGACAGTCACTAGGGGTGGAGGACAGACCTACCCTGCCAAGGCAGCCATCCATGCTCATAAGAGACATTCCCTGGGAGGGTCCTTCCTTCCAGCCCCCTAGGACAGGCATGTCCGTGCAATCAAGGACCTCCTACATTTAAGGTGCCTCTTGGGGACCTGTGGGTTGTCAAGACCTTCACTGTACAGCTCTTTCTGCTCTATGCCACCACAGCACAACCTTGCTCCTCACAGCTGCCTGGGGAAGGCCTGGCCAGGGGTGACTGTGGCTGCAGCAAACCCCCACCTCCACCAGGGTGACAGGAGCGGGGGGGGGAGGAAGAACATCACTCTGGGATGAGCAGCCATCCCAGCTGCAGGTGCCAGCAGAAGAGCACAGACAAGGTCAAGGGAAGCACCTGAAGCCAATGTTTTGAAGGTGTCACTCTCCTTTCCTATTCCCTCCCTTTCACCACAGTGTCACAGTCAGATCTTCATTTCCTCAGCTGCCAGAAGTGGAGAAGATAATTAGATACCAGTATGGCCTCAGAACATTGCTCAGCGTAGAGATTTAATCACAGTCCTTGTGGCTCATAAACACAATGTTCAGTTGGAGGCTACAAAAGGCAGCTAACGTCTCCCATCACCCCAGTGACCTGTAGCAGGCAGGGAGGAGCGGAGGGTCGCAGTCTCAGCCTAGAGCAAAGGCTACAGCGGGCAGCTCCTGCTGCATGAGGCTCTGGTGCTGCTCACTGCCCGAAGTCCTGGCTTTGAGGGGCTGGAGCAGGGCTGTGCCTGGATAGACCACAGGGTGATCTCAGATGTGGAGGGATCATGAGCTCACCTTTCCCCCTAGACTACTGGAGACATTCATGGGCCTCTGGGATGTAACTTTCCTTTTAAGACCATAGGCTGGCGTCTGTTGCTCTACCCTCATTAACATGAGATAAACAGTTTCAAAACTAAGTGCATTTCAGAGCAGTAATGTGATGTAAGCAATTGAAATAGGAATTAGGCGAATTAGAGCATCCGGTGCTTGAATAACTCGAGCTACCCAAAGGAAAAGAACTGACCTATTTCTTCCCTTTGCCCAAAACCAGCATCATCGCCTGCTGTGGCCACTCACATCAGTAATCACCAGCGTGACTGCGTGTGTCATCATCGGGAGCCACTGATGAATTTGCCCAAGTCCGGGAGCACAATTAAGGTTACAGAAAGAAGATGGGGGGGCCAGGGAGAGCGTCTGCTCAGTTGATGGATTGTGCCTGACCCATGAGCTCACCTAGGATCACCAGCTGTAGATCCGTATTTACCTTTCGAGGGAACTTGAAAAACAACTTCTGCCTGAGACAGGAAAAACACTAGGAGAGCCTGCAAAAGGCAAGTAAGCAACAGTTCCTGGCACTGCCTGTGATCTTGCAGAGTTGTACAGTCATTTGTGGGATGCAGGCTCTAGATTACAGCCATGTAAGGCCTGTCTCCCTCTCTTCCCCCACGCTAGTCTGTGGAATGGAAAATGCAAAATAAAATAGGAAATCTGAGACTCGCACTGTGGCAGGCTGAACAGTTTACATTCTTGTCTGCCATGATAGCCTCCTCCCAGCTTAGTCCTTATCTGTTTGACCTCGCATAGCCAGCATCAAAAAAGCTGATATTTAATACAGAGGAATTCTGGAGTTCAAATGAGATAGCACTGCAAGGAGGAATGAAATACACTCGAAATACACTCCTTCTGGACTGTGCGGAATCAGAAGCAGAAACGCAGAACGGTTGAGGTTGGTAGGAACCACTGGACACTGTCTAGTCCACCCCTCTGCTCAAGCAGGGTCAGTTAGAGCAGATTGCTCAGAGCCATGTTCAGTCAGGTTTTGAATGTCTCCAAGGATGGAGACTCCACAAACCTCCCTGGGCAACCTATGCCAGTGTTTGACGACCTTCACAGTGAAAAAGTTATTTTCAGGTCTTCTATTGCAAATTATGACCATTGCCTCTCACCCTGTCAGTTGGTACTGCTGGAAAGAGTCTGACCGCATCTCCTTTGCTCCCTACTCCCATCAGGTATTTACACACTTTGGTAAGATCCTCCCTGAGCCTTCTTTTCTCAAAGCCAAACAACCCCAGCTCTCTCGGCCTTTCCTCCCAGCCTTGCCCTGTCTTCATCAAGGAAACTCTTCCTGAGGTGTCTTGGATCTCACTACACTGGAACATGCACGAAAAACCTTCTTTTAAAGCTCAGCCTTATGAGAGTCTGCCAGCAACTCTGACCCAGGTTGATAATCCATCTGTATTGCTCCTTGTGCTGACAGTGGGCAAGCACTGCTGAATAGAGGCCTCACTTGTGCCATGTGAGACAGAGCAGAAAACATTGGACTCTTGCAACTGAATTCAAGAGCTTGTTATGACGACATGAAACTTCAGAGAAATCAGGCCATAGACAGCAGTAGGAGTAGGACCTTAAGGTGGTGGTGTTTTTTTTTTCTTTAAATGCATCATTTGTTCCACTTCGGGGTATCTGATGCAATAACCATGTCACAGTTTTCCTCTGTCACATCCTTCCCACATGACAGTGGAAACATCACTTCAAACCAGCATTCTGGATGTTCTCCTTTCCCCCACACTCCCACTCCAGCCCTGCTTGCCATTAAGCTTTCTTCAGGTTTAGCACATGCTTATTCTTTCCATTGGCTGCAGAATTTCTACAGAGTTCCTGTAGCTGTTCCTGCAGATTCTAGATTAAATTAAAAAAAGAAAAAAAAAAAAAGAAATAACCAAAAGCCTTAATCTGACAATTTGCCATTGCTGGCATGATATATTCAGGCCACTCCTCTGGGCTTATGCTTGCCACGAAAGCTCTGCCCCAGGTAGGGTCTCCCCTCCACTGAATTTGTAAGAAGACCAGGCTACCTGCTGCCTAGACCTGCTACACGCTTCCTAGAGAGATGAACCAGTTCCTGGTACTTCACTAAGAAATGTGACCACGGGGAAAGTCCAGAGATGAGTCTCGCATCATGGGGAGGGGACAAGCAAAAGAAGGCCGGGAGCCTCTCTCAGTTCTTATACACAGTAAAGACGTCATTGGGATCTGTACTGATCCCGATGAAAGAGTTGTTGGTGCAGACGGTGCTCCCATCTTTTCTTTGCAAAAGGAACATGCGATCTCTCTTCCAGCATGAATCCACTTGGGAACAAACACCCACCCTGTGGTAACACACAGCTCCCTCACTTATACGACAAGGTCTAGGCATCGCAGGGTGGAGAGAGGGTGAGCCTGTTTCAGAAGGAGGGGAAATTCCCTAAGTGAAGTGGAGATCTAAAACAAGATGAGGATGTCGGGAAAAAAACAATTTCCATGTCAATGTGGTAGAATTTGGCCTCCCACAGCTAGAAGACTGGTGGAAAACAGTTTGCTCTGCTGTGTAATTTCATCCTTCAGAACCAAATTATAGTAAGTGGTGTGGACATTCCAATGTCTGCGAGCTAATGATGATAAAAGGCAGTTGCAACCAGCCAGTGCTGGGAGGAAATCAGGTGGGAGGCCTAGCCTCGCCACCAGCATTTGCAGACAAGCAACGTTAAGCCCTTTCGAAGGGCACTGTCAGCAAACAGGAGTTCAGGGAGCACTTCAGGTTGGCAGGAGGCAAGCAAGAACATATCCTTCTGCTAGCCTTTTTTTGGGAGGGGGGATACGCTGCCAAAGGAGCCGGTCTGACAAAATCGAAGCTGGATGCCTCTGTGCTCCAGCGTAATGGGAAAGCCCTTTGTGAGGCAGGAAATCCTGGAGACACTCCCCTTCGAGAAAGCTTATGCGCAGCAGGAGATCAAATGGGGACTCCCCCATGCCCGAGGCCCCGTGAAGATATTAAGAGATGATGCTCTTGGGTCCTTTGGTATATCTGGTTATAATTGCCATGCCCTCCTCCCCCCCTCTTCACCCCTGAATAACTACTTTTTTCTTTAGCCCCACCAGGATGAGTGCATTTGGAAAAAAGCCTCCCAAAGGCTCTCCCTCACTCCCTGATCCTTCCTTGACCCCATGGGGCACCCTAAGGCTGGCTCAGGCTCTACAGCCCCAACCATCCTATGTCAACTTCATGTCGGCTTTCCCACAATACAGATTCCTGACTGCTGAGCTCACTTCACACAGGCATATGCATGTATTCCCCATTCAGGTGACCGGTATCTTCAGCATTCCCCATGACTTCACAAATATTGTCATACACCAGCCACATCACTTACCCCGACATCTCTCATCTGCTTCCCCGTGGCACTGTGAGAACACCGGGGTGGGGGGGTGGTGGTGAAGAGGGACAGGGACCAGCAGGAAACCAAAGCACAAAGCAGACATTACTCCTAAGGAAACCCATAAGTAAGGAGCAGCTTGGCCTGGCGCCAGCTTGGCTAGCCGTGACTCACCTAACATCTCCTCCCCGCCACCATTTCTTTTTTAACGTGGATATTATATCCTCCACTCCTAACCTGGTGTCTCTGGGTTCCTTCCACTCCAGAGACTGTAGCTTTGCCCAGGTGAGCAAGGGAATCGCATCTTAACCTCCTCCTTACTGCCAGTGAAGCAACCATGCTCTCCACCCCAGATTTTCAGAGTAGAAGCTCAGAGCAAAGCCGTAGCTTTCTGGCTAAGGAGGTGGATTTAAAAAAAAAAAAAAAAAAAAAAAAGAAAAATCACCTCAGCATGCATTTTCTAGCTCTATCCCTTTCTTTTTGAAGCCAGGATGAAAGGATTAATGCATTATTTGCCTTTTAGCCCAGGTGGTCTACTCTGCTAGCCTCTGCCCCATTTACCATTGTTGCAGCTAACAGCTGTCTGGATTGCAGCTGCTCTAATGAAAGAAGCCCTGAAATGTGCTACAACCGGGCACCTGGCAATGCTGTACCCATTTGTTCATATTGAAGGAACATGCGAGCTTTTAATCGTTCATGGCAAAGGGAGCTTTTTAATGACTTCAATTAACAGAGAGAGAAGAACTCCAGTTAGCTCTTGCTATACAAAAGAGTGTCCACAATGTCATTAAAACAAGATTTACAAGTGTCATAACTCTCAGCAGCATAGTCAACAATACAGCCAATCATTACAACTGAGCACCAAAGGAGAGGGGGGGGAACATCACACCATCAAGGAACGGGAGGAGAAGAAAGGAATGGGGGGGAGAAGGTGCAGAGGAAAAAAGAAAAGTCATTTTTTCTTTTCAGTCTAAATTGATTTTATTCTACAAAATGCTACTCAGTTAAAATTGTAAAAGCAAAACCATTTTAATATGTTCTTTCTTCCATAGCAGCAAGCTTTCTCTAACAAGCTTTTTGTTTTAGTGCAAATACTGTAGGCCTGTATTACAGTAAAATAACAAGAACAGAAGAGACACCACCAGCGAGAATGCCTCAGAGCCGAGATTCTCCAGGACTGCACGAACGGTATCAAGATCACGACGAGAAAAGGAGGGTCCCAGTTCAGCAGTCACCTTTAAGAACCTCCTGGGCAGAAACTATTTCACCACAGACAAAAAGAAGAAAAAACATGATCTAAAACTTTTGAGGAAAATAAAAAAGATAATGGTGCCCCCAAACCTTTGATAATCCTCATGGTCGCCTATTGATCACCGAGGCCTGATTCCACCTCTGACACCCGCTTTGCAGCAGCGAGATGCTACCGATGCTTTCAGTTTGCCCCCAGGAGGGTGGAATCAGAATCAGGCCCTTCCTGTATTTGAGGATCTTTAAGTAGACTTTAGTGACACTAGTGACTAACTTATCGCTCTAATAAAGATGCACTATCCCTTATTTGATGTTACTTTGAACTACACAGTATATCAAGATATATACAACAGTTTATCCTCTCACTGAGCAAAAACAATTGGATACCTATTTTCTACACATTTTAATATGGTTTTAATATCAAGTAACCACAAACAAGAAAGTGGAATAACCCTTTAATCATACAGGATAGGAGGGGAACAATTAAGTAAAACAGAAAGGGATTTTATTATTATCTTGTATTCTGAGATTTGTCCTCAACTCCACCTACTGTTCACAGAGGAATGATAATGCATCTTTAGAAACATATCTCTTTTTACATTTTATACAGACAACAACAAAACCCAGAATCTTTATTCAGAGAATCAAAAAAAAAAAAAATTATTAGCCTAAAAAAGAAGAAGATTGGAGTATTTTTAATGCTTTCTTTATTATATCCAAGTCTTGAACAGAAAAAAAGATGTAAACATGATAAATAAATAAGAAATAAAATGTAGATTGTTCCCCCCACCTCTTAAAATGCTTGACTTGGCCTTCCTAATGAAAATGAACTTGTAAGTGTCATAATAATAAGATTTCTTACATTTCAGAAGTCTGTTTTAGAATGGGGAAAAAAAAAAACAACAACAAAAAGATGGAAAAAAAAAAGAAGAAAAAGAAGCAACAACCAAACACCAGGAATGTGAGTTGGGAGGATGTTAAATTAATGGCGGGCAGATCTGCTGGAGCAGGCACAAGGCGGCTGCCTGCCAATAAATAATCAGATACCAGGGAGGAGGGGGTGTCTTAGGTTTGTTTTCATTTTGTTTTTTCTTTTCATTTAGGATGAAGGCCAGGTGGATCCTACACAAAGTAAGCAGCAAAATTAAAGGTTCAGATGAACTAAATAGATCATTTAAATAATAATTATAAAAACACAACAGAGAGCTACTGTCCCCAGCATGTTGGTCCCAAATCCCATCACACCACAAGCAGTTTGAGACTTACCCAGCCTCCACGCCTACGAGAAAGGAATGGATGAAGGCAATGCCACAACTGGGAAGGGGGAAGGAAGAACGAGGGCAAAACTGGAATGGCAAACATCACCTGGAAGCTGAATGTTTCCTTCAATGCAGCTGCTACTGCTCCTTCCAGTTTGGCATTGATTAATTTAAGATGTTGTTAGAGGCTTCACTGGGCCAGTCACTAAGGGGGTTGACCCAATACCAGCTGAAGTTCCCTGGGCCTTTTTCTATTGACTTCAACAACTCTTGGTCAGACACCAGTTATAACAGCTCCCACATCCCCATTAAATGCAGAACACAGAGACACTACATTTAGGAATTGGCAGGGAAGGTACTCATGGAAAATACCATTTTGGGGATGGGGGAGACAGTCAATTCCCAAAAAGCACACCAGTAAACCTGAAAAGAAGAATGCAGGGCCAGACCAAAACAGCAGCAGAACTCAAGCTGTATCTATCTGCCAGAAACTAAACAAAAGTAAGGCTGATCCACAAAACACAGAAGGCAGGAGGCCAGCGATCCCAACAGAGACATCCTCTGAGAGGTTTGATGGACAAAACAGGCAGGCACAAGGTATTCGGAGCTTTTCCAGATAGTAGAAAATAGTCCTCTTTTCTGGGCAGTTTCACATGGCTCCCGTCAGTATCACAGGACAGGAAAGGGGACCATCCTGTCCCGTCTCTGAGAAGGTCAATGACAAGGTAGCAGGCAGTGGGCAAGGGCCAGCTGCAGCTTTTTTTGGCAATGATTCAGTGAGGGAAAGCAAAGGTATTTTTTTTGTTGTTCCACTCGGTGTTAGGCTTACTTGGGTTTGAGGAGGCACCTGACTTCCTGAAACCCTTGGTAGGGATGCTCCTGATCTCCTGGGAGACAGTGGTCCTGGTCAGCTGGTCTCAAAAGTAGCTGCATCACTTTAAAATTCACCACTTGTCAATGCTGCATTCTGCCCCAAAATGGGTGGAAATGACATGCAGAGACATTTTATTGAACAGCTTTAGATTCTCAATCCAGACTGGCCCAAACAAGCATCTGGCAAAATGGAGACCTAAAGCGGTATCATCTACATAAAACCCTATGAAAACAGGATCCTCTATGCTAACTATAGGAGGTTTAAGGTCTTTTATTAAAAAGGAAGTTTTGGTGTTTTCATACCTCTAGCACCACTGTAATGACGGAAGTGTTTAAGCAATAAAGAAGCGGCCTGAATCACAATCTGCTTTACAAAGCAAAAAGATCACTCATATTTTTCTATTTCTGGCAGGTTTATTAAATACCTGGGTTTAAAAATAGTAATAATAATGAAAAAGCAAAGCCTACCTTTAGAGCCAAAGTAGTGTCCCTTTGAAATGATTCAAGGAATGGGCAGTGGCCAGGGTTTGAGGGAAGCCAGCCCTTCTGAGTAAAGGTCCAGCTGCACAAGACTGAACCCTATTAATTCCCAGTGGAGTTGGTGGGGACTGCAGCCGTTTAGCATCTCACAGGACTGGCCCTATAATCGCATATTGCATTTCTCCAGGTCCAGCCTGACCAAGAAATACCCTGGTTTCAGTTGATTTTAAAAAAAATACATATATAAAAGAACACGAAAATCTCACACCAAAATAAATAGCTGCCACCACAGCTTCAACAGGCAGGACCACAGAGCTGTCCCCTAAGCAACTTAGCTGGCAAGCCGGGCAATTCTAGTGTGCACATGGTCATGGTTTGTCAGTGCCTTGACATCAACAGGAATTGAGCTTGGCTCCAAGCATGAATAGGTTACACACATTACTGTTTTCAGTAGTGAACATCAGCGCTGAAGAGCCTGTGCGCTCTGTGAGCGCTTAGTAGTAGCAGCCAAGCCCACAGGTTGGAGAAGACCAGGACCCAGGGCTAGGGAAAGAGCCCTCTCATTTGTTTATTTTTTTATCTTCAGGCCAATCAACCCCAACAAAACCAGACTGATTACAATGGGGGGGGGAAGAGGCCAAAGACCAAGGTACAAATAACGGTAATCGATTTTCCTCTGCTGTCAATTTGTCATTCATAACCAGAGGTTATCAGAAGCTCCGTCCTAGTTCAAAAAGGTCATCACTTCAACCATGCCATTCCTGCCTGGTCAGGAGCGCCTTGTGGCCTGTGCTGTGCTGGAGGGTCGGACCACTGCCTTCCCCCCACCCTCAGAAACTGGGAATCTCTGAGCAAACAACACCTGCTAGTGTCAACTGGTGGATGCACATTGCTTTGTTTCCCAACAATTAAAAAGCCAGCTAGTTTCACCCTTTTATCTGCTGCCAGTCTCCATCCTAGATTTATAGGCACGTGGTGCCACCTCTTTTTCGGTAGCATGTTCTGCAAATATGGCCAAGGGGAGGGGAGGATTTACTAACAGGAAGAGATCAGCCTCTGAGTCAGAAGCCCTGATGGGAAGGAAGATGCAATACTCCCTAGACAGCGGGCAGCCCAGGAAAAGTAAACAAGCAGCAGCAGATTTGATATCCACCAAACTGGGGTAAAACCCTGCCAAAGACACTGGTAAGTGCCAGCCCAGCAGCTCTTCTGATGCTACTTTGGCCCTGAGATGCTAACTTGTTTTTTGAGGAGCCCAAGGGGATAAATATATCTACATTTTAAAAAAAGAAAGGCTTCCGCATGAGCCTCCTGCTGTCTCTGTTCGTTGTGTCTGTGCCCCAGGCCAGAGTTACAAGCTCTGCCCTTGCTGCTGAGCCCTCAGGCTCCTCTTGGTCCCCCCTCCCCTAGACCTGCCAGCCATCCCCCCTCCTGCCTGGGCAACCCTATGTGTTTCCCGCAGCCTGTCCCAAGAGGAAAGATCCTAACAAGCCTTTAGAGTTCAGAGCAACTGGATGAAATGTCTTGGGATTGACAACATTGGAAATGATAAGCGCAGAGAGAGAGAGGGGGAAAGACAGAAGTTGTAAGATCAACTAACCAGAATGATGTAAGCACAGAGCACAACCGATCAGATCAATTCACAAAGGAAAGGGACGACTAGCAACTATCTGCAGCTCGCCTTCAGTCCTGGCCAGGAGGGCTCCCCAAGTGCACTGCGACCATGAAGAGGTTCCCATAGGCAGTCCCTACGGAGGGGATATCACCCTCTCCAAACAGTCCTGGCAGGTCAGTTCCACTCTTGCCATTTCCTGCCTCCAGGGAGCTGGTGTTGGTCCTCACTCTCCTTCCTGGAGCTGCAGCACTTCCCCATCCTTGTTCTTTGCTGCCCTTGTGCTTGAACGATCCTGTGCCTGTCTCTAATCCCATGGAGGGGGGCTCCCCCCATGGTGCTGGGCGGGGATGTAACACACTGGCAAAATGGGGGACCGCAGGGGGATTACAACGCCAGCAAGGTGGGAGAGTTCAAGGAATCCGAGGACTGGTCACCGCTGCTGCTGCTCCTCCGGTGAGCTTTGGAGCAAGACTCGGACGGGGAAAGAGGAGACTCCTGATCCAACACGTTGGGGTAGGTGAACACCAAGTTGGAGGAGCCAGGAGTGATGGCTGGTGTTGAGGTCACCACGATGGGAGTGTTGAGTGCCTCCTCCCCATAAAAACCTCCAGCAATGCTGATGGGCTTAATGACAGACCTCTGGGCTTTGTCAAGGACCAAAGAGGAAGATGGGATCTCTTCCTCCACAGGCTCCTGCTTCACCACCACTGCTCCGCTCGCTCCAGTCCGAACGCTCTGGAGGCTGCTGGACGGTGGGCTCCGACGTTCCTCAGGGCTGATTTTGCACACAGGGCTGTGAGCCACCAGCATAAACTCCAGCTTCTCCTTCTCCTTCTGGAGCTCAGCGATCTCCTTTTGCAGCACTGACTTCTCCTCCTCCAGCACTTCAGTTTCCTGCAGACAGAAGGGGAATAAGTAAGTATCAGAGGCTCTGGCACTGCTTCTCATCTGGAACGTGGCCATCAAGTCCAGTTCCCATCTGGCGTGGGCAGATACATCCCAGACTCTTCATGAGCCAAGCAGGCACCAGGCCATTGCCAGCTGAGCATCTTGCGTTTCACATGTCAACCAGTAGGCTATTCCCAAACTTCACTGATCTAAGGGTTATAAACGGTCATCTCATGCGCTCACCTTAATTTTCTCATGGCCAGCTTCTACCACTCTGTCTTGGCCTGTGACTTAAGTAACTCTACTCCCTTGCTGTCTGCCTGACAGACAGCTTAGCAGGGGGGACCGAGATCTCCTCCCTCCCATCATTTTTGTATCAGGTAAGTCATGTTCTTTTCACTTCTTAGACAGAGGTAGTGTACAGGAATCTCTAAACTGTTTCCATTTTCCTTCTGTAGTGCGTATTCCAGATAAGGTCTGACGCTTGCTTGACTCTTGCACAAAGGACTAACACTTTCATCTCCACTGGATCATCCCTTGAAGCATCCTTGGATTAATACATTTACCTTTCCCATGGTCATATCACACTGATGGCTCATAGTCAATCTGTGAGCAAGTATTACATTCCTATGTGAGAAGCTCACCATTTCACAGAAGTACTCATGCTCAGTCCTTCAGGATATGACCTCCCACTTTGCACTCCTTTCAATTCTATTACTTTAGTCATGATAATCCTTAAATTCTTCCTGCAGGACGTCCTGCCTCCCCTACACTGAGAATACCTCCCGAATTTGAGTCAGCAGCACATTTCACTGGCGTGCTTTCACTGCTGCTGCTACGCTTGTGAATAAGATCATGGAATACAACCAGCCCCAGGCCGATTCCTGAGCAGAAGTGCTGGATCCTTCTCTCCAGCCTCTTTCAACGCAACCCATCCTTGTCTCCTCTTCAGCCAGTCCCTTACCCACCCCATGGTACTTGCACTCATCCCTACCTTCTCCAGCTTCACTAGTTATTTCCCCTGTGGCACCAGACCACGCGTCTCTGCGGTGCTTGCTTTGTGCAGGAAATCAGTTATGCCCACCAAAGAAAGGTTAGCCTAAAGGATGTAGCTTTGTTAAGTACACATAACATCTGCCTCCTTTTCTGCTGCTTTCAGGTGATCCTACCATCTTCAGTGCTTTTGTCCTTTAAAGCCTGCCTTTGAGGCACACAGCATCTTTACTTCCATTTACAGAGAGAGACTAGTGCTAGTTGGGAGGCTAGAAGGGAGGAAAGCTCCTAGGACGTTCTGGGCAGTCAGCAAGGGGAATTTAGGTTCCTGAGCTCCAGGCCCAAGCCCTCACCACCGCCGTAGGAGCAACGTGACCGGGCAGCCTTGGAAGGGGAAGGCAGCACGCGTTTTGTAGCATCTTCCTCGAATGTGCTAGCGGAGGGAGAGCGATGCCCTTCGAGCTGGTCCAAAGGGCGGGCGACACGGAAGGAGAAACGTATGCAGAGCACGTACCGCCTGGAGTTTCTCTGTTAGCTCTCGACGCCTGTTACGACACTTAGCAGCTGCCAGCTTGTTCCTCTCTCTCCGGATCCTTCGCTTCTCTTCTTCCTCGGGCGACAGCTGTAGGCAAGTGCCAAGAAAACCCACAATCAGATCTGAGCAAGGCATTCCTTGAAGTTTGTGAGGATTTAACCGCAACGCAAAGAAAAAAGGCCTGATCCAGCAGGATGCTGAGCACTCCCCCTCTTCACTGATGTCAGCAGAAGATGAAAGCGCACAGTATCTCTGCCTGCACCGGGTCTTAGCAGAAGGGTGAGGAGAAGACGGAGCAGGGGGAGGATTGTGTAAGAGGACAGTGAATCTGCACCAAGGCCAAACAGATAAAAGATGCTCTGATTGTTTCACAACTTGGGTGGTACATTAAGCAAAACCAGAGCAAGATGTTGTAAGTGCTCTTTCTTGAAAGAAAATATCTGCTGCTTCCCACACAAAAATAGTTGTTAGCTTGAAGGTCAGGGATGGGGTGGAGGGGGAGACAGGGAGATCAGTAAAGCTCCCATGAAGTCCGTGAAGCAACAGTCATTTATACCACCCCAAAATCTGACCTCACATTTTCGAGCACTCCGTGAGATAACACACTGTGCTTCTTGCATCAGCAGGCAAGGCTCCAGTGATATCAAGGGCTTCCTGAGGCCAGCTGACATCCTCACTGATGTAAATCAGAAGCAATTCCATAGAAACCCATGGAGCAACACACTTGCAAAACCAGAGGAAGTGAGCAGGAGCCCACAAGATCTTGTCAAGTTGGGCCTAGCTTTTGGGGTTTGAGACAAGGTTGTACAAATCCCAGCAGCGGCGGATAGGCTTGCGCCACTGCCGAGGCCAGGGGGCCAGTACAGCAGCGCATGAAGAGGGCCGGCACGGCCCGGCTCACAGCTGCGGCACATGGCAGGCAGGAGCCGGTGCAAACAGACGGCCGTGGGGATTCATGGCACGCGCTTGGCCACGCATCCTCCTCCGCTGCGGGCTGACCTCGTGCTCTGCACTTCAGCCTCACCAGGCTGGTGTGTGCTGCGGGGGCTTTGGCCCGGTGACCGAGTGAGGCGAGCACCCTGCAAAGCGTGCGTCAGATCTCGCACAGTGCCAGCGGAGAATGGAAAGCAAAACCTTTTCATAAAAGCTTTCAGTTTTAATATCTCCAGGGGCTGTCAAAATTGCAAATGAGACATTCACCCTTTTACTATCTTTTCTTTTTAAGTGTTAGTTTTATTCTAATCTCATTCTGGTTTGTTTTGGTTCGCTTTATTTCCTTAATCTCGATCTTCACAGTTTTGGGGAGTTTACTTCAGCATTTAATTTAAGCACTCCCCTCGCTCAGTTCTGCTTTTTTTTTTTTTATTTTTCTGGATCCGGTCCGTGCCTGCAATTTCACCTGCATGCAGCGTGAGCCCCAGGATGCCCACCGAGCAACACAAGCACTTCTAGGACTTCAGGACACAGGTGCTGGGCCTGAAAGCTTTTCCATCAGCAGATCACAGTGTTCCATCTCGGGGGGGGGAGGGGGTACCTCCAGCCTGCTGGGCAGCAGCCGGCAGGGATTTGGCATATTCCCCTCCCCATAAGGAGCCCCCACGGGCACCACTTTCCCCAGTACAGCTCTGCCTGATCAGTTCCCAGCCCGTACGTGTGTGGAGTAAAAACGTATTTGCGCACAAGTATCTGCAGTACGGCAAAGCTTTAAGCATGCACACAGATTCTGCGCTGACTCGGGGCCTCTGCAGACAGCGTTCAGTAGCCCTTTCATGCTTTAGAAGCACAGACCTCACTGAAATATGTTGGGACTGAAATTTCTCCTCCCAGGGCCTTCAGTCATTTTTTTTAAAGTTATCTGTCTCGGAGACTATGCCTTGCAAAAATCTCATAGACGGAGCTGCAGCCCCTCATCTGGACACGCTTAACATTATACCGGGTCTAAAAAGGAATATTCTGTCAGCAGTTGCTGGATTTGTTTGAAAGCGGTTGGACTTGGCACTCTTCGTGCCCCTGCTGTACGCGTTATCTGTAGCTTGTCCAAGCCCAATACGTGCATTTGCTGGCAGAAACGTTCATCAAAACAGGCTCTTTTCATAAAGTGTTACACAATGCTTTCCAAAAAGGCACTCTGATGCGGTGTTCAAAGCACCAACAGTGGGAACCTGAGCCAAAGAGCCACGGTAAAGAGCCCGGGTACTGCCTTAGCACGTGTCTAATCAAAAGGACTTGGCTTTGAATGACCCGCAATGAACGGCTTGCAAACAAGCCACAGGCCAGGAATTGCTTGGCAGGCATCCTTCAGCAAATAACTCTGAACAACAAATAAAGCGGAGAATATGGTGATCTCTTCACGGCCAATTTGTGAACACAGAGGCAGCATTTGTCAAACAAATTAGTTGTTGCTAATTATTCCCCCAGTTCTCGTGAGAGCTTCCCTGGCTTTGGACACCAGCCCTGCATGCAGGGAACCAGGAGGTAGCTCCGGCTGGTGGAAGGGGCTGGCACGTACCCGAACCACCACGGCTGCCCCATCCTTCCTCCTAAAAACAGGTCCTCAGTGCACCCATACCTGCTCCCTGCACAGAGGTGCAGCTCACCCTGGAAAAGTGATTTTAACTCCTTCCCTGCCTCTTAGGTCTAAACCAGACATAAAGTAATCAGACTGTGAATCAAAACAGATGACGTGGAAGTAAAAGTAGGGCTGGTGAGTCTTATTAGAAACAGACCTCATGCAATAGCGTGTGCTTGCTGTACTGAGGGTGCGCAGTGCGCCTCGTTACACTGCTCTGCAGCGACCCACACAACTGCTGCTTGGGAACAATTCAGGGAGATCCAGATTTTTTATTTTTTTTTTTAAGAAAACAGCCTAGCACTGTGGATAGCTATTCACCAGACAGCCCTGGAGAAGGCTGTTTCTTACTGAGAAGAAATTCACAGGGCTGAAAGGATTTCTAGCAAATGAGACCCCTGCGTTTAAGTCCGCTGCCCTGCCCCAGCCCAGGATCCAGGGTCCTGGCTCAGTAATTCCATCGGGAGGCTGAGCACGGGGCAGCAGTGGCACAAGCCACCCATCCTGGCTATGAAAGTGGTCACTGGGTTGGGAGCAGACAAATCTCTGCTTATGGGATCCCCACCTCACCGCTGTAAAGCGATCAAGCGATTGTATGTTTGTGGCGGGAAGGTGGATTTAGTCCCCAGACGTCCAGAAGGCTCTTGCTACTAGAGCCAAGGTACGCCAGGGAAGCTGTTCCTCCCTGCACGATGCTGACTGGTACGGCTGGCATCACCCAAAAGTGAGACCGGGGCAGTGCTAGCTGCCACAGAGCAGATCTAAAACACCAGCTGATGTAACTTGGGTGTCAGTTTTGTAAAGGACCTACATAGAAACTCCTCTGCTTGCTCAGAGGTTTCCTTCTGCCTGGAGCGGCAGAGACACTCAAAGTGAAACCCAAGGCTCGACTTCAGAGTTTCACCTGCTTTTGAAACCGAGCCGCAATGCGGCCCAGTGGTGTGAAGCATTTGATGGAGATTGGGCAAGTCTTGCTGTTTGATGAGGAAGCAGCAACAAAATCACCCTCTGGCTTACACCCTATGTCACCCCGAGAAACCCCAGCACCTGTACAGCGCAGGGGATGGACCTCAACGCTCCCCCGTGGGGTCAGGACATCCCGCGAGAGGGCAGGGGAATCCCTGCACGCCTGTTTCTGAGGCACCCCGAGCTGCTCTCCCTGCTGTGGTTACCTGCTCGTCTCTTCGTCTCCGGCCCACTGTGGTCCCGATGGTTTTGATGACACCAGGGCGCTGGAGGGCCGTGTGGCCGGCCACTGAAGACAGCGGGGGCAGCGGATGGCTGTAGGGGTGCGAGCGAGAGTACGGGCTTGACATGGAGGTGATGACGGTGGGCTGGACCATCCACTGCAGGTCTTGGCTAGTTGTGATGGCGTTGATCGTAGGGATAAAAGCGCTGCCTGATCCTGGCATATCTACTCGAAATTTCTAGGAGGGAGAGGGAGAGAGAGAAGAGAAGAAACCGTCAGCGAAAGCAGAACGTAAGTGGTTACCCAGAAGCCGGCTAGGCCCTCAGGAGCGGCACCAGTGAGGATCAAAGCAGCACCTGAAGCAAAGGCACCGGCTGCCGGCGCCTCAGCAGCATCCCAGGCTGCCCC